>LPNX011202152.1:4205-59848 GCA_001517045.1 Pseudotsuga menziesii | reverse complement strand
TAATTTTTATTTTATGAGCCGACATAGATATGCATTTTTAATTACTTTTTATTTTTTGGTAACATAACATTACATTATGTTATGTTATGTGACAACATCTCCCCCATACTAGGTTGTCGAGCACCTCACTACTATTTGTACAATAACAAGAGAAACATGGGTGCATAAAGTGATCTAATGTAGTCAGAGAGTGAAAAATGAAAAGACCACACTATAAAAAGAAAAGACACACTAGCCCTATAAGGAGAACTACAACAATACAGTGTAATAAAAATAAATCCTTCTCAAATATTTTCAAAACAATGGGGCCCCAAGTCCACTATATAAGATTTGAACAGGTATAGATCTAGGTGCCTAAGCTAACTAGATATGCAATGAGAAACACATTAGCCATCAAATCTTGGGACCAGTGGTTATTCGAATTTGGCGGCACAAATTTTAAGTATAAAACAACCAATAATGCATCAAAATAATAAATTGCAAATTATTTTTGTTTTATTGCACCGTAAAAGGTGAATTTATGACGTTATGCAAATATGCAGGAAGACCAATTTAAGGAAGTGCCCACTAAGGAATACTTGAAAATTGGCTTTCAGAACGTCTTTGGAGTTGTTGTTGAACACCAAAAAAACTTGTATGGGAAAACACAGTCTTCTGGTGATCCATCTTGCGCACATGTATATAAAATCTATATAGTTTAATGAATATTTATTACTTGTGAAATTTATTTGTTATAAATAATTGCCCTAAAATATTGACTATGTTTTGAGCAGGAAAGCAACAATCCAATCAATGTCGAGGATGGAAAACAACCAATTGAAGATCATGCTTCAAATAAAGGCAATGAATTTATTCATATGTTACAATTTTAAATATTGCATTGCAAATGGTGAACATTAATTGTACTTTTCCATGTTTCAACTACAGAGCATGTAGAGGGTCACACTGTACAGGTTGAGCCTAGACATGAATATGAAGTACATGATGTGGCCACATCATGTAAAAAACACCTTTGTAAGCTTTTTTTAAGTAAAATACTTGTCATTATAATACCATAATATATCAACGTAACATTTTCAAATCATTGCAGCAAATCTGGACCCCTTGCCGCAAAATCCACGTCGCGGATACTCTATTAGGAAGTCATCACGTCAAGTTGATGAACCAACAAGAACTGAACAACAAGTTCTAGACGATGAGTTTCTTGTTGATTTTGTAAAGAGAAAAAATAGAAAGAAGTGACTAAAGAAATACTGTGAAATTATTTTTGATAATATAATGTCATGCATTTTTCCCCCTACTGAATGAATGAATGGTTTAATGAATGCTAGCTTGAGTGAATGGTAAATATTTCTTTATGATGAAATCTGCATGTTTGCACATATTTTTTTTTAAGTACATGCATTGGGTATGGGGAATTGAGAGTGATGTGAGGGGGGATGGGGCCATAAAATCTTCCACCTTCACGTGGTTGGTCTTGTTCAGTAGAGAATATTAAATTATTCTTGAAACAAATAGGAGCTGAATGAATGCCTATGGTGGTTCCTTTCGACATCCCACTCACGTGTCATCTAAATTTTGATAATTTCCTAGGTACATTCTTGGATAATTCATTGAGTGCAAACCTTACTATACTTTTTGCAACAGGTACAATGCTAGAATGTAATCTTTGCATTTATTATTTATAATAGATTTAGGATGAACAAAATTTATTACATCTACTAGATTTCATCTAACTTTTTCTACAAGCTAAGGCACAAAATTAATTGGTGATGTTTTTCAATTCACGAGTTTGTTAGCAAAATAATGTAGTCTTTACAGTTTTGGAATATCTGTTCTATATCTTATCATCATTTTTCATGGTACTAATAATATTTGCAATATGATATAGTTGTGAGGGACCCTACATGAGGTCTTTCCATCCAAATAGAGAATCTAGAGAGGATTCGAACTAGACATATCTAGGTTTAACAAAAGTATAGGTAAGGGTAAGTTCAAGATGATACTACTTATTGTAAACGAGATGCTAGTTTTTGAGATTTTCCAATTCTTGTTATTATCTTGATTTCCCATGATTATTTGTATTTGGTCCAGGATATACAAAATTTCTACTGCCTAAACTGTAAGCATAAGAAGCATCTGTACAACTTGATAAAATGGTATGCTATTTAAAGTAACACATTGTCTTATGGACATGAGTATATTCATGTGAACATATATAATATATATTGACATGGTGTGTGGTAGGTCCTATATATAACTTCATCCTTGGGGGCTATCAATCTTGGAACAAATCGTCATAAAGACATGTTTGACTAGGTCACTATACAACTTACAAAACTTAATGATCAACATGATGTTGTACAACTTTTGACCACAATTTTTTTTTCACTGCATTGAAATCAAAATATGCTAGTGATAATGTTGTAAGGTATTCATACTTTTCCCATTTCCTTTCTTTCCCTATATGTGACGAGTCCATAGTACATACCAGGTTTTTAGGACTGCTTCATGTCCATTGGGATTTAGTTCTTAACCTTTTTGTCTTGAGTATATCACTCTAGAGTTGGAGGAGATAAACTTTTTTCGGTACATAAGTCCATACCACTTGGCCGAACAAGCTTAAATATTTTTTCATTATGGATTTTGATGTCCATTTTGTTAACCCAGTTTTGAAGGAACATGGACCCAACTTGAACCTTCGCTGGCTCCTACGTTTCCACAGTAATTTCAAACATTTCCATGGCTCAAGAGGTTCTTTCTCTACTTACACAAAAAATTGAAGGAGGGTGGGCTACTAAGAATGTCTTCAAATTGTGACACCTGAATAGTTTTCTATTTAGAAAAATCTACATAGAACTGGTATTTAAAAAAAAAATTCCCCATTGTTGTCAAATATTGGACGACCCTTCCAAAATTTTTGACGTTCATGCCATACCACGAACATAAAATGTTGTCAGTCTTTTTTCTTTTTTTGTTGGTATATGTGTCGGATATCCAATGGACACGTGGTCAGAAATATGACCTTCTGTAAAGAAATATGGGTCAGATATTCGACATGACATTGTCAGATATCCGAAAATACCATATTGTTGTCGGATATCTGTGGAAAATAAACCGACGTTTAAAAAAGTAGAGGATTGTCGGATTGTCGACAGCTTAATGTCGAAGGACATATATGCCGTCGTATTTTGCGTTCAGATTTTCATCTGTTATAAACCCTGCAATATTTTTAGACGTTTTGGGCATTCCATCATATATATAATTTATCCTTTATTTTGATTAAAGTATTTTATTTGTATATAGTTTGCATAAACCACATATCTACGCATGATTTCCATATATTGTGCAAGCCTAATCCAAAATTCATAACTATAACATGGTCCAACATACTCCGTTAATTCAATTACACCCCCATATTGGACCTTTATGCCATCCATTGAAACTAGGTCGAGACCATGCATAGATGATGGCACAATGCAATACATTCTTTCAAAGAGACAAAAGTCAGTGTACAAGTCTAGAAGTTGTTTCGATTCCCACCGTTTGGGTAGATGTTTGTACCTCAAGGGGACCTCAATCTCAACTTTTGTCTCATCATCATAACTACAAATCCCTCCTTTAGCAAGAAAAAAATCATGCATATATGAAATTTTATATTTACCGTTTGACCTATAGTACATTATCTGGAAATGTAACATGAAATGGACGTCTCACTTTCCCCCATTCATCCTAAACTATCCTTGTTGTTGGAAGATAGATCTTACAAATAATTATTTGGTGGTACCCACAAGTAAATATCTATAGCTGATCACATTGATATCAATTATTGTCATAGCTATAAGGTCTTGAACCAAGTATAAATTCTCAACAATGAAAAATATGTAAAAGATTGATAGTCCACTAGCTAAAAGAGGGGGCTAGAACACAAATTTATTTAATAACTACATAATCATTGGAACAAACTACAAAGAAACTATTTACTTAAGGAATATGCATGGAGATAAGCTAGAGGACTATGAAGACATTACTAAAAATATTTGTACATACTAAAATGACTTAATGATAGATCCATAACAAGAAAACAAAATAGAGATCATGATCACAACTAGTAACATCGATTTCCTTATGAAAAATGAGGAAAATGCCTTTTAGTAATACCTTTCAGACATGAATCAAAGCTAATAAAAAATGTTTATACTAGCCATGAACAAAATACTTGTAGTACAAAATGAGGTAGAGGGACGAATAGTGGTGTTGGAATTGGATCCACTGGTGGAGGCTCCACCGACGTTTCCTCCACAAAAATAGGGATGATTTCACCACCGAAAACAAGGATGCTACCAAAAATGAGAATACTACGAACCATAATGTCAGCAGGAGGGGCATACAATGGTGATTCAAGCTGTGAGGAGCCAGAATCCGATGATTCTTAAGAGTAATCGAGAGAGGATGAAGGGTGTCGAATTGAAATGAAACTCGGTTAGTTAATGGTGTGGCCTAAGAACTTGTACAAAGGGGGACAACCACTTAGTCTCCGAGAGTATCTTGGGGGAGCTATGCTGATCGGATCGAAGACAACTACTCCAACAAGTGATATTAATACAACCAACATAGATCCATATTAAACCTGGATCTATCAAGCACTGAGAGGGATCCAGTATAAACCTCATGTAATTTGATCCCTTTATTTTATTTTATTTTATGAGTCAACATGAATTTTTTAATAACCTTTTATTTAGTTTTTAATTTTTATTTTATGAGCCGACATAGATATGCATTTTTAATTACTTTTTATTTTTTGGTAACATAACATTACATTATGTTATGTTATGTGACAACATCTCCTCCATACTAGGTTGTAGAGCATCTCACTACTCTTTGTACAATAACAAGAGAAACATGGGTGCATAAAGTGATTTAATGTAGTCAGAGAATGAAAAATGAAAATACCACCCTATAAAAAGAAAAGACACACTATCCCTATAAGGAGAACTACAACAATAAAGTGTAATAAAAATAAATCCTTCTCAAATATTTTCAAAACAACTGGGCCCCAAGTCCACTATATAATATTTGAACAGGTATAGATCTAGGTGCCTAAGCTAACTAGATATTCAATGAGAAACACATTAGGCATCAAATCACCATGTAATAAATATTAAAATTGAGCTCACAGGAATCTATGGACCAAGACAAAACTTACATAATATTCCACAAACAATTTACTCAGAATATGATATGAAATAGTGCAAACAATGAGTTGCAGTTGTATATGCTTTCTTTAATAAAAAAGTAAAATGGATACAATCTAGATAATGTTTACAATGTGATACACTGGTATTAATAACCATAAAATTCGAATGCATGAGAGGAAGTTCAAATTGGTTAACTCAGTCTAACTGTATGGATAACTCGACATGTCTAAATCACTATCAAAGCCTAACTAGTTAGCTCTGGTTTTCTAAATCAGTGGCCTAATCAGTTAGAATTAGTTAAACTGGTCTAACTGGATGTAACTGGATGTAACTGAATGTAACTGGATGTAACTAACTCATAACTTGGCTTGACTAGTCACTAACTAAACTCAACTGAAGGAGGTTGGTGCCGACACTCATAGTGGCTCCTAAATTGTAGGGATTGGTCTAGGAGGTGCATAAACTGATGCATGCAAGTGCAATTAGTGGTAGTTAGTCTCAATTATTGTTCCCCACACTCTAGTGATTGGTACAGGTGGCTCCATTAGGCCAAGTGGAGCCGATGGTACTAGTGACTCAATAATGACTAAGAAGACTCCTAAATTAGGCAAAATTAACCAAATTGGAAAAGTGAGGATTATAATCCTAACACCCCCCTCGAATTCTAACTTGGAAAATATTTGGGCCCCAGTAACTAATACCAAAGGTCACCCATTACAGCTAAAAGGTAACTGCTTAACACAAATAAGGAAACGGGGAAAAGCCTCATGGGAAAAATACCACCCCTCAAACTAAGCAGGTAGAATCAGTATTCAAGCTTGTTATTCTGTGCATAGGTATCCTGGGGCCTGTCATGTGAACTTATCCATACAAACTAAATGATTATGTTTGGAGGAATCTTCCTCTTTGGAAGAAGAATAACGTGCTCAACTGAATTAGAAATATAGATAGCTGCTGGATGAAAATTGGACCCATGTAGAGCAACTGAAATCAACTGATAAGAGAGAAAAAGTGCTTGAGAATTCAAACCATGTGACGAAAACCCAAGAAACTGATATATTTCAGCCTTGAACAGAAAACCATGTGAGGTAATATCACCTCCAAGTGCTAGGAGCAAGTTTCCAAGCGGATGCAGAATGTCTCCCTCTTTACTAGTTTCGTGAGGAGATGAGCATGCGATCAAAGGTAGAGAAGCCCTGGGACCGTGGAGAGAGAATACTTGAGATCCATAATCTGATATATCTTTAGAAATAACCAATGAATAACAAATACAATATCAACAATCTCATAAGAGGAAACTAACATCAAATCCCAACAACAAATTTGAAGAAGATTTGCGGTACTTGATTTGTCACACCAAAATTGATGAGACCAACCAAAAGCATGAATGAAGGATCTTGGAAATTAAAGTTTGAACAAAATAATATCAGATTAGATACAAATAATATCATATCATATCCAAATATGTTCATATCAGATCCAAAAGTGAGGTCCACCAAGATTGTAGATGCATAGTTTTCTCCTTTTTCAAAATTCTGAATTGGTGCATGCAATCATATAGGAATTTGCTAGAAGATCTAGATCAAGGAGAGTGAATGGATCACTCTTAAAATCTGATATTATTTCCAAAATATCCAAGTTATTACTTATCTACACACTATAAACAACATTAGAGGGAGAGAAATCAAATTCCTCTTCACTTTCGGAAGCAATCACTGGCAAATTTTGCACAGAATTTAAAGGAGAATCACTGGAGAATGTTTGCATAGAAGTGCAACATAGTTTTTATTCAATATCAGAGATTCAAATGTATTCTTCTGTATCATCCATATGAGAATATGATATATCAGAGACCTCATAAAATTCTGAAGTAGCAGGAGAAGGAGTCACTGCAAGGAGACTTTCTTCAATTCGAATTGACTGTGTAGAAGATTTTACTTCTTCTTCATCTCAAAGAAATTCATCAGAGAGATTAGAGGCCGAGACGTTTGAAAAAATAACTCTTGTGGTGATGGGTTTGATCTCCAAAGTGATATAATGATCCTAATTGTCCTTACCAAAGGTTATATCCAATTTTTTCCAGAGATCCTTTGGGTATTCAACGTATTTAACAAGGTAGCACAAGCTTGGAGAAAGGGCCAGGAAAATTGTTCCAAAAGATCTATCACCACCATTTACCCAGTCATTCTCATCCTCATAAGACTCTTTACCAATTCCAATGGACACCTCATATAGATCTTGTCTCTTGAGAGATTAAATCGTCTTCAACTTCCATTCTGAATATCTTGTGGATGGAGTAAGAAGAGGAACTGATAATTTCGAATCCATATGAAGTTGTACCTACAATTAGACAAAAACACAAAGTAAGGTTGAACAACTTTCACTTTTGGAGTTTGCATCACAACTGAATTAGCCAATCAAGAAAGCTTTATCAATAATTCATTTTCCCAAGAATTATGTGGTGAACTCTCTGCTTTTGGTGCAGAGCTAGAATTTTTCAAGTTTTTTGCTCAAATTGCTTCATTGATCCAACATGAAATCTGTAGAAGAAGGATTTCCTTGTCCTGCCGAGGCTCTGATACCATATTAAAAATTGAGCTCATAGCAATCTATGGACCAATACAAAACTTACAGAATATTCCACAAACAATTTACTCAGAATATGATATGAAACAATGCAAAAAATGAGTTGCAACTATATATGATTTCATTAATAAAAAAGTAAAATGGATACAATCTGGATAATGTTTACAATGTAATACAATGGTATTAATAACCAGAAAAATCGAATTCATGAGAGGAAATTTGAATTGGTTAAGTTAGTATAACTGTATGGATAACTGGAACTGTCTAAATCACTATCATAGCCTAACTAGTTAGCTCCAGTTGTTTAAATCAATGGATCAATTAGTTAGAATTAGTTAAACTAGTCTAATTGAATGTAACTGGATGTAACTAGATGTAATTGAATGCAACTGACTCATAACTAGGCTTGACTAGTCACCAACTGAACTCAACTGAAGGAGGTTGGTGTCGACACTCCCAATGGCTCCTAAATTGTAGGGATTGGTCTATGAGGTGCCTAAATTGATGCATGCAAGTGCAGTCAGTGGAAGTTAGCCTCAATTAGTGCTCCCCACACTCTAGTGACTGGTACAGGTGGCCCCATTAGGACAAGTGGACCCAATGGTACTAGTGACTCAATAATGACTAAGAAGACTCCTAAATTAGGCAGAATTGACCAAATTGGACAAGTGAGGATTATAATCCTAACAATAAATAGATAACATGGATTATTAAGTAAGAAACTTATAATGGAAGAGAAAAGAACGGTCAAGTTCATTAAATTGAAAAAGAGTTGGAGTAGAGTATCTAAAGGCAAGCAATTTGAGTTAGGGTTGAAGGGATTTTTAATTGACCATGATTTCATGAGGTGTGTTAAGATTTACAATAGGTAAAAAAACCCTTAGTTAGTCATGCCAACTCTACTAGACTAAGTTAGATTCAGGGTTGATTTTAAGGAACCATAATTATTTAAAGTGTATACATGTTCGCGAATATTACCAATTCTTAAAATGCTAACTATCAAATGATTGGCGATATTTTTCAAAAAAGATTTTAATTTACAAAGATTTTATATCGTTTATATAATAATTTGGCTATTTTTAGGGTGAAAAAAGTTTACCCCATCAAAATTGGGCAAAAAAGGGCTTCAAAAAATGCAAACTAGTGAATCTTTGTTGGGAGAAAAACATGGAAAAATAGCCCACTGGGCTAAAATTCGCCCCTAAAATTATCCCTGGTTAGATTGAGTCTATACTAGTTAACTGATGGAGTGCTAAGTTAATTGAGTGAAAGCTTAGTTAATTGAATGAATGTTGAGTTAAATATTAGAAAAATAGGATCAGAGAACACTACCAATAAACAAGACGCAAATATTAAACACAAAAACACATTACAAGAGAGACACAAATATAACATGGTTCACCCAAGATGGGTTACGTCCACACAGAAATTGTCAGTTCCTTTTTATTATTATACTGTCCAACAAAAATGAAGGTATACAACCTGCAACAAACCCATTGCACTTCCTCTTCACTCTCTCACAGTATCTCACACAACCATGAAGATCATTTTACAATGCTATAATACGATACACAATCATATTACAATGATTTCCTTTTATAGGGGAATTATCATGGGAAAATATCATAGGTCACGCAATACCATGCGACTGTAAATTGTTGGAAAACAAAACATCCCAATTTTTTTTTTTCGGGGGCTTCGCCCTCGAATACTCGCTGGGGGCCTTCTGGCCCCCGGACCCTAGTGGGGGGATGATGTCCCCCTGCACCCACCTAATGGGATGAGTGTACAGTAAAACTGGGGTACAAACATGAATGGACAATAACATCTCCAAATCAGGAAGAACAAGCTCCACAACCAACATTAACTGACCAAAAATACCTAATTAAGTTCTTGAAGGTGAATTTGAGCATGGATGATCTCAGTTAGACATGTTAACTATTGTAAAATGAGTTATACTTTCTCTATACTTCCCACCAACTAGTTATTTGACTAATTTCTTAGTTAACTAATTGAATATTTAGTTAATTGACTAAGAAGGAGAGAAAAAATGCTAGTTAGGTACATGAAGTCAAACTAGCGTATGGAATGCCAGTAAGAAGTGAAGTTGCAATGGATCACCAAGTTACCAACTCAAACTAGATACTAGTCATACCCTCTGATTGATGAATGCACACTTATATTGAGGAAATACTCCAGCTAAGCTCAGTTGATGAATATGGTTTGTGATGAGGGGTGGTTAGTTTCCCTAGGATGACTCAAGAATCCAAAATGAGTGTGGTTTGTCCCACAGGAGTTATGAAGTTAAGGTATAGGATCCTATGAGAGGTTTTTAGTTCTAACGCCTCCCATAAGCCTAACTAGATGAAATAATAAAATAATTTCGTCTCGACAATTTGCATCCATATTAGGTACTCATGCACAAAAATAATTCTCTGTAAATTAGGAAATATAGAAAAAAAACACATGGGAACCTTGCCTATAATAGAGAATGTGAAAATAATAATTTAAGGAGCCTCCTTAATGAAATGCCTTTACTTCCAAAGAAGCTTTGAACTGCGTGATATGATGCTTGATAAATTAATTTGTGAATATCATTGCAAACCTTTGTGAAATCCTCCTTTTGAAGTGCATGTGAGCCCATTCATGAGATCCATACACTTTGAAGTGCTTGAAAGGTGTTTCTTGACCACTCCTTGCTTCGAATGGAGGAAATCCCTTGAAGCTTTTGTACGGAACATGCTTGGTGATTTGTAGGATTAAAGGATGTATATATGGATAATGAGAAGACATTCTGGAGGTATTCTTTAACAAGAAAATTATTTGGAACAAGTTATTCAATGGATTCTTCAATTTGAACTTGATTTGGGACAAGTTATTCAAGAAATTTGTAGATCACCTCTTCTTATGGGCCTGTAAAAGGGTCTTCCTCAGCTGAGTATGGATCATGGATGTTCATATGTCCTCGTAGTCCATATGTTTCAAAGCTTCTAGGGCCACTTCCATCCTTTGAATGCATGTAAGTATGTCCTCGCAGGTCATGTGTTGTGAAGCTTCTGGGGCCTCTTTCAAAAAAATTGGATTGAGTATACCAACTATTTAGAAACTGATATGGGGAGATAAGATATCCATGGATACAAATGATCTATTAATAGATGAAAATGAGCCATTTTATGGCCATGAAATCACTCATTGATGGCTACAAATGAGCTAGTTGGTGGTTGCAAGTACACTTCTTTGATGGTTGTAAATGAGCACTCCTTTGATGGCTACAATTGCAATTATTAATGGATAAAAATGAGTACTATAAATGGGATATTTGGTGGCTGAAAAGGCCTTCTTTTTTGTTTGAAAAATACTTCTTTTGTGGCTGCAAAAAACCTTCTTTGGTGGCTTGCAAAAATCTTTTTTCAATCTGCAAGAGTAGTGGCTGCAAAATCCTTCTTTGGTGGTGGCGAAAGCCTTCATTGGTGGCCAAAAAATCCTTCTTGGGTGGATGTGAAATACTTCTTGATGGCCACAAAATCCTGGATGTGAATGCCTATCTAAACCTATAATCTAAATAACTAACAAGAAATCACTGAACAATAACTAGTTTAGTACCGCCTATGCTATGATACCATATAAGATTTGAACATGTATAGGTCTAGGTACATAAATTAACTAGATATGCAGTGAGAAAAAAATCATCCATCAAATCATAATGTAATAAATGGATAACATTGATTATTACATAAGAAACTTAGAATGGAAGAGAAAATAATGATCAACTTCATTAAGTTGAAATAGAGGTGGAGTACAATATTTAAAGGCAAGCAATTCGAATTAGGGTTGAATGGAATTCAAATTTCTCATGCTTTCATGAGGTGTGTTAGGGTTAACAAGAGATAAAAAAAACCTTAGTTATCCATGCTAATTCTACTAGACTAAGTTAGACAGAGTCTATACTAGTTAGCTCATGGAGTGACTAGTTAACTGATGAAGTGTCAAATTAATTGATGAAGTGTCAAATTAATTGATGAAGTGTTGAGTTAACCGAGTGAAAGATCAGTTAACTAAATGAATGTTGATTTAACTGACCAAAAATACCTAATTATATCCATGAAGGCGAATTTGGGGATGAATGGTATTATTTAGTGATGTTAAATTTCATAAACTAAGCTATACTAGATCTAGACTTCACAACAACTAGTTATCTGACTAATTGCTGAGTTAAGCGATTCAATATTTAGTTAACTGACTAAGAATAAGTGAAAAATTCCTAATTATATCCATGAATTTTAATTATGGCATCTAAGGTCAATTAGGAGTGAATTTGCAGTGGATCACCTAGTTACCAACTGAGACTAGCTACTAATCATTCCTTTTGATTGAGGAATGCACCCTCAGATTGAGGAAATAGTCCAGTTAAGCTTAGTTGGTGATTAGGGTTTGTGATGAGCAATGGTTAGATTTCTTATGATGACTTAGGTGTACAAAATGAGTGTGGTTTGTCCCACAAGAGTCATGAAGTTAAGGTCTAGGAGAATATGATAGGTTTTTAGTTCTAACACACTACTAAAAAAGAATTAGAAAGATGAACAATGGATTTCCAAACATTGAACTTAGATAGGGGAATCAATCCTACCAAGCCAATGAGTGGATATAAAATGGAACATGTATATATAAATTCATTGGGTGTAACTCCAGTCGACTCACAACACGTTTTTCTAGGTTCCCTCCCACTCGCGAGAGCCACCTTGGGGTAAGATACCTAATATAATGGTCACACTACTAAATTTGGTCTCCAAATTTGACACTTGTTAGACACTTTTTAGTGTGGGATGGGCATGCCCTTATATACCAGGAAAGTGTCACTAGCTTAATTTCACTTAAGCAAAATTAATTAGGGTTTCTTAAGTGACGTTAATTAGGGTTTCTTATATGATGTTAATTTGGTTCACTTAAGTGACTTCTAAGTCTAAATTTTGTTAATTTCCATATCTTTTAAACACATGGATTAAACGTCCATTGAATATCTACAAAGTGACATTATAATATATCAGTAGATTGTTGAAAAAGGGACGTCACTTGACGTCAAAGTAACATCCATCAAATGTCTCAAAACGATGTTTCCTGGGTATACTTAGTGTTTCTTTAACGTTAAAAAATATATGTTTCCTAAGTAGACTTATCGGTTTAACACTGAATAATAGATGTTTGCAAAGTATACTAAACGTCAGTTTAATGTTTGAAAAGAGACGTTCACAACGTAGAACGAATGTCGATTTAACATCTAAAAAGGGGTGTCTACAATTGCACTGAGCAAAAAAAATGTGGATGATCCATCAATTTAACGTCAAGTATTCTATTGATAATAAACGTTAGAGTTATGCTACCGATGTTCAATACACACAACTTGGATGTCATACGAACTTCGATTGAACTTCCGATAAGCCATGTTTATAAATGGATTTAACAAAAAAAACGTGGAGGGCTTGTTTGGATTCTTTTACATGGATGTAACTTAAAGAAAAAATATCAACAAATTTCTTAAGAAACTATTGATAAACTAAATATTTCCAAAATGTTTGATTGATTCCTTTGTAGAGGCTCTTTAATGCCAACTGATGTTGCATTCTCTTGTAAAAGCATGCTATCTAGAATTCCTTGTCTTATTGATGAAAAATTCTCACAATATCCTCTTGATGGAAGGGTTTTGTGTGAGTAGTTTGTCACTCAATTATTTCACATGGTATTTGGAAGCTACTAGGGGATCCCAAAAAGGATTTTGTTGGATGGTCACTTATTTTGGGTGGTTTAGCTTTTAGGAACAAACTGACTCATTTGTTATAAGTGTCCTTTGTGGGGTAAATATTGTACACTTTTACATCAAAGTTGACTTATCAACTATAATCATGTAGTCTTTATCCTTAAGAGAGCTCACTCCACCTAAAAATAAGAAGCAATATGCAAGATACCTTGAAGACAGAGAGAGTGGATCCTCTAAAGATAAACTTTCCACCATGTCAAGAGGATAAGAGGTCCACTTCAAGTGAGCCTGTCAATATGCATGATTAAGATACTCTATTATATAAAAGAATGTGATCCAAAGTCCATTGATAAGAAGTCTTCAAGTGCTCCCTCCAAGATGCATATATATATATATATATATATATACTCCCCTTAGGAGAGTGCTCCTCAACCACCTCATCAAAATAGCGTGTCCACAAGGTGCATGAACATGTGTGAATTATAATACATGAAGCATGTGTGGATCTATATTAGTGGTACATCCCATCACATATGAAAAAGTGTGGAAATGTGTGCAAAGAACATGTTAACAAGGAACTCGTTCCCATATGTGGACTTAAAGGTAGTTTTCTCCACTACAAAATCCGTAGAAAAGTGTGCAAGGGTGTTAACTAGGCAGAGAATTCCACATGCAAGGCTTTCTAAAAGTCTTGGGACCTTAAACAACCTCCCAATTAAACATAAATATCCCTTATGGGTTCTTTCTTCAATGTGAAACCTCCTCAACCTTGTCAACTCCAAAAACAATAACCATTAGAGGTAATATTGGGTCTAAAAAGGGCCTCATAAGAAAACAAGCCACCTGATAAGAAAATGGGCCACCTGAGAAGAAAAAGAGCCATTGAATTCAAGAACCAATAGAATTTCAAGAAAATAGTTGACCATAATGGTTGAATTGGCATATTTGTAATAAAAAACTATTTTTAAAATTCATATATTCAACTCATCTCCCTATGGTCTTACTCAAATTTTGAGTGGGAGAACTCCTTCGATGCAAAATTAATTTCCGCATCCAACGAGTACCCACACTGCATACTTTTGAGAGACCCCACCCCATGAAAAACGTGAAATAATATGTTTCTCCTAGCAAATCCCCACCATGATACCAAGATAAGAATAAAACATTAAGTTGAACATAGGGCACATGACCACCAAAGGACTATTACATCAATAATACATCATTAACGATTGTTATTACTTAACCAATATTATAGAATTTTAAAGAAATATTCTTGCATTTGCACTTGGAGGCTTCCATCACAAGTGCATGCACATGCTCGTTTAGTGTTACTTGTAATGTTCTTAACTAGAAAAACAAAAAGATTAAGGAATTATTCAATAAATATAAACAACAAAAATTAAATAAGAGTGGAAACAATATAGATCCTACAAAATATAACCTAAGTATTGATAATCACAAAGAGAGAGAGAAATGTTCATGTGACTCTTCAGGGTAGAGACCCTTGATTAAGCATATCTCCAATACAATAACAACACTTGACAAAACATTACATAACTATTATCTTATGGCTAGTAAGTACTGCCTTTGACTATAACCAAATGAAGCCCTCTTCATCAAGTTCTTGGAAGTTGTTTCAAACTCAACCATTTGGCCTCACAACCTTGTTCAAATAGGACACATGAAGCACTTGGATAATCTTGGAGAGTTGGAAGATCCAATAAATAAGAAACTCGTACAATGCATTGTAGTGTATTATAGGGTTTTGGTGCTAGCTTCTAGGAGCCCGTGTATTTGAGAGAGGTCTTCATAGAGGATTTTAGAATAAGGAACCCGTGATCCCCTTATTCAAAATTATGATATAACCGCATGTGAAACATTTGAGGAACAACATGTTATCTCAAAGTAGTAAGAAGTTTTTATCAACATGCACCACATTTACTTCCTAGGATTTGTTATAAATCAAGTTATCGTTAAAGAATGCAAGCTCAAAATTGTGCATGCAAAGAAGGAAATGATTGTTCAAGAGGCTCTAATAGGTTTATGGAGAATTTGAAAGACTAAGACACATCACCAAAATGTCACAATGTACGTCATGTGTGTAAAATTCCATCTTAAGAATGTTCACCTTCTTCATCCATATTTGCTGGTTCCTCGAGCAAAAGCCATTTTAGTGAAGAACTCATAAGAAATCATAAATAAATAGGATGGGAAATTTGTCTTTGATGGTGATATTATTAAAAGCAAATAAGTTTAGACACATGCACCAATTTATTTCTTTCTTTAACACTATGATTATCATGGATAAATAAAGGCTAGTACCAAGATGGATGACATCAACCTCCAATAGTCCTTGAATAATCTTATAAAAAATCATTATTTTGTGCAAAAGTGTGCCTATAAGGACACACATTGGGTGGTTCAATACATGGAATCAATGGAATACCAAAATTATGCTAACCACACGAAGGGGGTAAACCATGGGGTGTTTCAAATACCTCTTCGTGCATGATCGAGACCAAATGCAAATTAGGGTGAGTTTCTCGTGGGGGTTGTCCATAAATTGGATTGCATTGAATTAGGAAATAATATTGAAGTGGCCTTTCTTCAATATATTTTCAATATGGTGAGAGAAGATAATTTTTGGAGAGTTGGACTTGAGTGACTTGAGGGTATTTTATTTCCCTCCTTAGTGAAGCTCATGTATAACTTGAAAAAATCCATGGTAACCAAACCCAATGTCTGAAACCATTTTTCTTTGAGAAATACATCAAAACTACCCATTTGAATAGTGAACACGTGGGATTTGGAGTGATAGTCCCCCATATGTGTTTGAATTATTGTGCCATTGATCTTCAGGGAATGAGTGCAATTAGATTGTATTATTATGTAGTGTAAAGGAATGAATAATACACACTGAACAAGACAAGTTTCACTGAAAACAAATAAGAATTTCTCAGTATAATTACAGTATAAAATTCATTAATCCCAACATTATACAACAATGTTACATGAAGGATAATTCGAATCATGTGGATATGATTCAAATCTACCAACTCAATCTGACTGCATGGCTAATTAGAATTGTCTAAATCACTATCAGAGTTCACTAGATCAACTCCATTTGTCTAATTCAGTCTCTCAATTAGTTATAATAAATTAAACTAGTCTAACTGATATGGTAGGTGAAAAGTAGGTGAGAATAGGTGCCTACCCACATGCAACCATGCAAGACTAGCACTAATTGAAATGGAGGACATCTAACTGAATGTAGATGGAGCATAACTTAGCTTGACTAGTCACCGAATACCAACAACTAAAGGAGGTTGGTGTTGACAGTCCTAGTGGATCCTAAATTGTAGGGATTGGTTTAGGAGGTGCATAAACTGCTGCATGAAGGTGCAGTCGGTTGTATTTAGCCTCTATTTATGTTCCCCGCACTCTAGTGACTAGTATAGGTGGCCCCATTAGGCCAAGTGGACCCAATGGTACTAGTTTACCCAATAATAAATAAATGAATCCTAAGCTAGGAAAATATAATCTAATAGACCAGTTTGGACAAGGGAGGATTATAAATCCTAACACCCACCCTTAATCCTAACTTGGAAAATTGTGGGCCCTGGAAACAAAGCCAAAAGTCACCCATATACAATCTAAAATAATTAAAAAAATGTTGCTTAATAAATCGAGGAAATAGGGGAAAACCTCATGGGACCCCCCCCCTAAAAATAGGTAGGAACAGGAAAATACAACATATTTTTAGAAGAAAAGAAACTTCCACCTTAGAAAATAACTTGTAAAAACTCTGGTGCAATTTGCAGAACTATGTAGTAGCATTGTTCTTCTGTGAAATATCATCCTAAAGCTGTGCATGTGAACCTCTCAATGTCCTTTTGAATTGATGGATGTAGTGTGTGTTTCTTCTTGCTAGAAGAGGATGAGAATGATCAAATTTCTTCTTCTGTGGGCCAAATGAGTGATCATTCGCTACCATCATATAACACTTTCCTGGAACCATGTTGCACCACTCTGTAGGGAGTGAATCTGTGAGAGTGAGAGAAACATGCTCATTCTGATATTGTGAAATTGTTCTCCTTCTATCTTTTGGATCCCCAACACCATCCCCAGCTGCAACAATGAGCTTTTGGTCCCATCTAGGCTGAGGCCTTTTGTTTGGAATGGTTGCTAGATATGGATCTAGAATCTCATGAGGTTCAACCTCAATACCAAGATCATGATGATCTTGATCCCCTTCGAATATGAAACATGTAACAAATCATCATCATAAAAAGGTAGTGGAAGAGTGGTTATACTCTCTTGTGCTTCAGATGGTGGTGGATCACACAACTGATCTTCTTCAAACTAAACACTGCGCTCAATGAAGAATTTCCTAGTTGCAACCTCCATCAACTTGTATGGTTTTGCATCTTTTGCATATCCTAGCAAGATGCATTCACTACTTTGGGCTTGGAAGGCCTTTCTCTTATCAATGGGTATTCTGGCCCAAGCTTTGGAACCAAAAACTCTCAAGTGAGAGACATTGGGATTATGCCCATGTAGTGCTTCGAATGGAGTGGCCCCAACCACTGATTTATGAGGTAGTCTATTCTATAAGTATGAAGCACAATTTACATCTTCTGCCCAAATAGAAGGAGGAATATTCTTGGCACGGAGAAGACATGTTTCCATCTCCTTTAGTGATCTATTTTTCCTCTCATCCACACCATTCTGTTGTGGTGTGTATGGAACTGAGTGTTACATTCGAATCCCCTCTAATTCACAATAATGTTGGAACTCTCTTTTAATGTATTCACCTCCTTTATCAGATCTTATGGACTTGATATTTTCCTGAAATTTTTCTCAACCATAGCTTTAAAAACTTTAAAAATTCCAAAAACTTTTGATTTCTGTTTCATGAAATATATCCAGCAGAATCGAAAAAAATCATCAATAATAGTAAAGAAATACATGCAACCATTAATTGATATTGTGTGCATTGGCCCTGCCACATCACTATGTATCAAATCCAGCATAGAATCAACCCTATGTTCCTTCCCAACTTCATACCTCTTCTCTGGATATATATACTCCATTGGAAGTTTGGATGAGAGGAAAACCTTCAACCATTTTATCATTGTGGAGTTGCCGGAGATATTTGAAATTGAGATGCCCAAATCTCTCATGCCATATATTATTGGTGTTGTTAGCATGAGTCAATATATTTTTAGGAGGAGAGACATGCAATAAATGTGAGAACTCAAAATCCTTAGTGGCATGATTAGCAATACCTTTCATTATGAGCTTTTCATTAGTTTTTTTGTGATTTCAACTGAGTCTGAGTCGAATATAACTCTCTTGGGAGAGCCTATATGGGTCATCTGATAAACATCGAATAGATTAGCTGTAAGGGAGGGCACATAGAGAAAAATTTTGAACTCACCATGCTATATTTTAACTGAACCTCTTCCTACTGCTCGAATTTGGGAGTCATTGTGAATGCTAGGGCCTTCTGATAGAATAAGAGTGGAGATAGATTCCTTGGAAGAAACCATGTGGTTGGATGCTCTAAAATCAATTAAGTAAGCTTTCGATTGAGTAAGGCCTGGCTTCAAGGCATGGCATCTCTCATGATATTCTATCTATGGTCCAACATCAGAGTTATTTGCTCCATGTGGAAGAGAAATGTTGTTCTATTCAAGGAGGGTGGTAAGCTTGTCGATCTGCTTCTTCATGCACTGGTTTTCAGGATGAAAACCCCTCCTACAAGAAGGACACTTTTTATTTTCAAAATTTTTCTTCTTCTTGGAGCCCGAAGATCCTTCGGAAGACTTATGACTCTCTTTTGGTTTCGAATTAGATGATTTGGGATCATTCCCCTTGTGCTTCCCTTTAGCTTTCACATTGGTAGAGTCTGAAATCAGAAGAGCTTAGTTCTTGGAAGTTTGGAGGAATCCCATTTGGACCAATCTATCCTGCTCCTGTGTTAAAGACTTGGAAAAGCTATTAAGTGAAGGCATCTTCCAATTGGGGATAGAATTTATTTTGGAATGGAAGGTAGAGATGAAGACATAATTCTCAGAACCAATTTTTCTGAGCACCGAGAGCACACGTTCCTCATCCTTCCTCTCTATTCCACACTGCTTACATTGTAGTACAAGATACCTGGATTTAATAAATAATCGTTGGGATGCAATGATATTAGCTCGTTCTCCAGAATGTGTCCCCGAAGCTCATCTTTCTTGCCAAACAATAATTCAAGCTTCTCCAAGATTCTTTGGGAGTATATAATCCCTCGAGATGAAAAAGGATATCCCTGGATATGTGAGCACAAAGGAAGCCAAAGGCATCATCCAACCGGTTCAAGAACTTGTTTTTCTTAGCAGGATGATGTGGTTCTGTCTCTTGGCCCATGGTCATCCTATACAGGCCAATATTGCGCAAGGAGACCTGCCTATCTACCCTCCAATCAACATAGTTTGAGCATCAACACCCAGCAGTTTTGTTGCAGCCTTTGCTAGTTCTAGAATGGAAATGGGAAGTTATTTCCATGGATTTTTTAACAGGATATCCAATGACTTGGAGACAACATGATTCCATCATGGTTGTGGTGGACAATTTGACAAAGGTATCCCATTTTATACTGGTCAAGTCTACGCATAAGACTGATGACATTGCAAAGATATTCATGAAGGATATTTTCAAATTGCATGGATTTCCAAATGAAATAGTCTCTGACAAAGATGTCAAGTTCACTTACAATTTTTGGAAGGGATTGTTTACAAATTTGGGTACAAAGTTGAACTTCAGCACTGCCTACCATCCCCAGACTGATGGAAAGACAGAGAGAGTTAACCAAGTGGGAAGATTATTTACACTTGGTAGAGTTTTCTTATAACAATGGGAAGAAAGCATCCTTGGGGATGAGTCCATATGAATATTTGTACAGAAGGAGGTGTAGGACACCAGTGACTTGGGATAATCCAGTGAATAGGGTTATGATTGGTCCATAATTGCTTAAGGAGATGGAGCAGGAGGTTGTAAAGATCAGGAAGAATTTGAAAGTAGCCCAGGACAAATAAAAAAGCTATGCTAATAAGCATAGGGTGAACATAGAGTTCAATGTTGGGGATCTTGTTTACCTCAGAGTGAGGGAAAAGAAAAGTTCCTTGAAACTTGGAAGTTGTGCCAAGTTGTCACCCAGATATTGTGGGCCGTTTGAAGTGCTTGAAAGAATAGGTCCAGTTGCATACAGACTTGCATTTCCAGCTAGCACTAGGGCTCATAATGTTTTTCATGTTTCTTTGCTTAAGAAATATATACATGACCCTAACCATGTGATAAATTGGGATGTGATTCAGGTGGAAACAGAGGGAGAGTTACGAATCGAGCCAATTCTCATCCTCGACAGGAAGGTCACCATGCTATGGAACCGGGCCATAAGACAGGTAAAGGTGTAGCGGGAGCCCTATGGTCCTGAAGAGGCTACATGGAATCTAGAGGATGCAATGCGATTGGCACATCCATTTTTTTTCGATTCTATGGAGCACTGAGGGCGGTACCAGTGTATCATTTTTGTTCAAATTTTGTAAAAGCACCGAGGACAATGCTATTGAAGTTGGAGGGGAATGTAACTGTAAATTTGAGCACATAGATCTGTAGACAAATACACAACTCACAAAGTGGATCTCACAATTTACTCAACAATTGAAGAATGAAACAGTGCAAAAAAGGATTGCAGCTGTGAATGCTTTCATTAATAAAAAAGTAATTCGATGATAATTACAATGAAGTAAAATGGATTTAATAACCACAAGCAATTCGAATCCACATGAGGAAGTTCGAATTGATTAGAATCTTCTTGACTGTAGGTAACCAAGACCTTGTATAAATCACTATCAGAGGACTCAGTAGTTAACTGACCTTGTCTAAACCATAACCGGAGTTCATCGGAGCTCTAAAACACAACTCAAGTGTTACATTCAGTTTTGACTAAGGTTAACTAACTGTGGTAGGTGAGAAATGCGTCCCACATGTGTTCAGTCAAGTAAACCTAGCGCTAACTGAATGTAGAGGACTAGAACTGAATGTAACTGACTCCTAACTTAGCTTGACTAGTCATTAACTGAAGTGAACTGACCTTGGTTGGTTTCGACACTCCCAGTGGCTTCCTAAATTGTAGGGATTGGTCTAGGAGGCTCCTAAACTGATGCAATCAAGTGCAATTAGTGGCAGTGAGCCTCAATTAGTGTTCCCCACACTTTAGTAACTGAAACATGTGCCCCAATTAGGTCAAGTGGACTCAATGGTGTTAATGACTATAAATAGACTAGATGGACTCTTGATTTAGACATGAGTCCCAATTTAGACATATGACCAAATTCGGACAAGGGAGGATTAATAATCCTAACACCCCCCCTGAATGCTAACTTGGACAAACTGTGGGCCCTAGTAACTAAGACCATAGGTCACCCATTACATCAAGTAAATAAAGTAACTGCTTAATACAAGGAGCTAGGGAAAAAACCACATGGGAAAAAAGTCCTCCCTCTAGTTAAGCAGGGAGAATCAGGTCTCAAGTTTGAAAAACTTGAAAATATGTTGTTGCAATCTTCATCTCTGTGAGGTAGTGAAGCAGCATGCATGGTGTGCTGTGCACAGGTATTCTGGGGCCTGGCATGTAGACTTCTCCTTCTTCTCCAAAAATGATGATGGGAGGAAGGAGGAATGTAACCTTTGTCTCTTGTTGAATTAAGAGGTGTATGATCATATCCATTCTTTTGAATGTATTAATACTGAGCCCTTGCCATATTGCATTTTACAAGAAGTCTATTGCATCTCCCTGAAGGAGGTAAAATAGCATGACATAGCGCAAGAGTCTTTCCTTTCTGAGTGTCAGGTGAGTTTCCAGTCATCTTCCTAGCTTCTAGTTTGGAAGTAGGGACTGAATCTAGATTTGAGTCACCCTGAATATCAAGGTCATAAATTGATATAAATGGATTTGCAATACTAGGAGAAGTTGTAAAAGAAGTAGAATGCAATGATTTTACCTTCCTTTGCAGGTGGCTGCTGAGAGTGCACTGGTTCTGAAGGAGGCATGAAATGTGAGAACTCATATGCTTTTGAAGCATGATTTGCAGTACCCTTTGCTATGATGCTCCCAGTAGAGATATCTGTGATCTCCACTGAGTTAGGACCAAAGATCACTCGCTTTGGAGATCCAGTATGGGTCATCTGATAGACAGATAATAGGTTTGAAGCTGGGGAGGGAACAAATAGCACATCTTTGAACCTTCCATGTTCAAGTTGGATAGAGACCTTCCCTTTTTTTTTACTGTACTGTTATTGCCCATCTGAATAGTAGGACCATCAAAGGACTGAAAAGAAGAGAATGATTCTCTGGATGCAGCCATATGGTTGGAAGCTACAGAATCAATGAGGAAGACAAGTGCTGATGTGCAGCAGGCCTTCAGTGCATGTCCTTTCCTTTGGTATCCTTCTTCTTCTTCTTCAGAGTCTTCCTTCCTTGCGCTAGTAGGTACAGAAATGTTGTGTTTTTTCAAGAAAAGAGCCATTTCATCAAGTTGTCTTCTCATACAGGAGATTTTTGAATGGAATCCTCTTCCACAGTAAGAGCAGAGGACCTTGCCTTTGCCATTCTTCTTACTTCTCTTCGAACCTGAAGGTTCTTTTGACTGCTCTTTCTTCACAGGGGACTCATCTCTTTGCTTCCCTTTGTCATTCACTACCTTATCTCCTCTTGCAACTAGAGATAGATCTTTGGGAGATCAAATGATCCCCATTTGGATCAATTTATCATTCTCAGAAATAAGAGATTGGATGAAAGCATTAAGAGTGGGCATCTTCCAATTTGGAGTAGTGATCCTTACTGTTTGGAAGGTGGATACAAAGACTGAGTAGTCTGAATTGAGCTTTGTGAGAATAGCAAGGATGAGCTAATCTTCATCCTTCTCCACTTTGCATTGCTTCAATAGATATATTAGGTTCTTGAACTTTGTGAAGAATGCATTCAAAGATTCGAAATTGGATGGATTGAGAGTAATCAGATCATTTTCTAGCTGATGGATCCTCATCTCATCATGCTTATCAAATAGGGAGGCAAGCTTGTCCCAAAATAGATTTGGAGTCTTCAATTCTAGAATGTGAAACCAAATATCTTGAGAGACTGAGGAGAGCAAGTGTCCAAGGGATTCATCAAGCCTGTTCATGTACTTAGCTCTATCTTTATCTGAATCTAGCTCTTCCTCTGCTTCTTCTATGAGTCTGAAGAGCCCTTTGGTGGGGAGCATTACCATCATTTCTACCTTCCACTGGTGATAGTTGAAGGGAGTGAGAGGCTCTATTTGATGAGCCATTTTGAATGTAGTAGGAAGAACTGAGCTGCTGTAGCGAATGCAGTGAGAAGAAAGGACTGCTTGTAGTGAATGCTGTAATAGAAGCTGATAACTTGTCACACAATCAAACATACAAAGTAAGGTCGTCAGTTTGCACTTTTGGAATTTCCTTCACACCCAGCATAGTTGATCAAGCAATCTTGATCAACAATTTCCTAACTTGGGATATTAAGTGGTAAATTCTCCGCTTTTGGTGCAGTACTAGAAAGAGTAATTTGCCAAAAAAATGATCCAACTGGAGATCTGAGGAGGAGAGGAGTCTTGTCCCTTGAGGCTCTGATACCATGTAAATTTGAGCACATAGATCTGTAGACAAATACACAACTCACAAAGTGGATCTCATAATTTACTCAGCAATTGAAGAATGAAACAGTGCAAAAAAGGCTTGCAGCTGTGAATGCTTTCATTAATCAAAAAGTAATCCGATGATAATTACAATGAAGTAAAATGGCTTTAATATCCACAAGCAATTCGAATCCACATGAGGAAGTTTGAATTGATTAGACTCTACTTGACTGTAGGTAACCAAGACCTTGTCTAAATCACTATCGGAGGACTCAGTAGTTAACTGACCTTGTCTAAACCATAACTGGAGTTCATCGAAGCTCTAAAACACAACTCAAGTGTTACATTCAGTGTTGACTAAGGTTAACTGACTGTGGTAGGTGAAAAATGCGCCCCACATGTGTTCAGTCAAGTAAACCTAGCACTAAATGAATGTAGAGGACTAGAACTGAATGTAACTAACTCCTAACTTAGCTTGACTAGTCATTAACTGAAGTGAACTGACCTTGGTTGGTTTTGGCACTCCCAGTGGCTTCCTAAATTGTAGGGATTGGTCTAGGAGGCTCCTAAACTGATGCAATCAAGTGCAATCAGTGGCAGTGAGCCTCAATTAGTGTTCCCCACACTTTAGTAACTAAAACATGTGCCCCAATTAGGTCAAGTGGACTCAATGGTGTTAATGACTATAAATAGACTGGATGGACTCCTGATTTAGACATGACTCCCAATTTAGACATATGACCAAATTTGGACAAGGGAGGATTAATAATCCTAACAGTAACACCCTGGTTTCGAACCCATTTGTACTAATGTATATGATGTAAATATTATATGGAACCATGGCATGGAGCTCAAAGCCAAGGCCCTGTCATTGAATAATGTTTGGTATATAGGCGATCATGGTTGATGCCCATGGTTTTTGCGCTAAGTCAAGCATATTTGTAAACATCATGTAAATATGCAAATTAATGAAAAACCCACATCCAGATATGTGAATGCAGCGAATAATGAGATAGGGGCATGATTTTCCTAAGGATAAGGGGGAGGGAATGTTAACCTTGAGCTAGTTTGGGGAAAGGCCATGTGTCATGGGGAAAACCCATCAAAACTGTCAACTACCTCTTTTTCTTGTCTTTTTTGCCAACCATTTATTTCTGCCAGAGTGTGGTTGAGGTAGTTATTGCATGGAAGGGGAAGAGTATGGGAAAATTCGAATTGGGCAGAGCACCCAGTTTCAAATGTCATGTTTTGCTTGCATGGACAAGAAAACACCAGAACTGTATGCCATTTTTTCCTCATGCGTTCACATCTTTGTGGGGGATTCACATTTTGGGAGCTGTGGGATGTCTTGCTCAGGGATCATTCTCCATTCGTGTGGAAGCTCTTAGGAAGCTGAGTTCTCTTGTGTGTATCCTTCACGTTCTGCAAGTGTTTTCCCTTGGAGAGACTGTGGTTGTTGTGTTCCAACATTAACTTGAACTACAGAGTGTACGAGACCCTATTAGTCATGTCCTAGAGTAAATCCTGTGTTGTGGAGTCTCCCTGTGGTTGTTTTGTTGTGCACCCTGGGTTGGGTCTAAACTATGTACAAGAATTAGGAGTGGGAGAGACGTAGAATGTGCTTGATAAACCTAGTGTGTAACCTCAAAATAAGATAAGAGTGGCTGGTGAACTTGCTATGTATTAATCTATCACAGTGATCTAGGGAGTAAAAACACAGTCTCATAAAGATTTCAGACAATTAAGCATAAAATTGGCGTAATGGTGCTGCAATGGAAGTAGCAGCTCTGTATAATCAAATGAATAATGAATAATACAATACGATGATCATGAAAGGTGTATGAATTCCAAGACAATTCGAATTCCCAAGGAGTTCATTTGAATTGAATGAATGGGTGTAGCTTAACTAACATTAAGCCACATTAAACACACTAGTTAACCAATTGATCAAGTCCTGATTGACTCAACTGAGTCCTAACTAAAGTCGGAGTGCAATGGATGACTGAGTCTAACTGAAAGTAGCTCAGACACATGTCACTGCATGCCAACCAACAAGTGGTAGCGCATCATTAACTCCAACGAACCTGAATTAGGTTAACTGAAGTCAAACTGGCCATCAGAGGTGGTTGGAGGCACCCCTGTTGACTCCAATTCATTAAATATTAATAAAATAATCAATATAATGAATGGAGGCTCCTTCACCACTCAGCTTAACTAATTGTAGCCATCAATTAGCAATTAGGTGCATTTATGACACTCAGATCACCCTCAGAGTGCTCCAATTAGCCTCCCCAAATGAAGGAGAAGGCTTAATTGGCCTCCTTGACTGAAGGTAGGCATGGGTGTGCTCATGCTGATGTCATAGAGTGCTGATATGATGCTGATTAAGTCAATAAAACTTAGGATAGTGGTTTAACAAGGCCAAATTGACCAAATTAAGTGTGCATGGTGGGTAAATGTATCTAACACTATGCGCATCCTGAAGAGCACTGGAAGGGAAGGTGTAGCCTAAGGGATTGTGAAGTAGAGAAGGGGACACTTCCTTTTGTTAGTTGTGTAGGAAATGGGGAAGCCAAGCCAGATAGGTCTTGTGACAGTGTTCTTAGCTCTGTAGATGAGCTCACTAGCTTAGAAGTTCTTCCTTCCCATTTCCTTAGAAGCCTGATAAACCCAACTGGAAAGATGGCTTGGCTGGTAGCCTGATAAACCCATCTGTTGGATTGTTTGTGTCTTGATGAGTTTGACCTTGTGAGTAACCTTAGTTGGACAGTCTGACAAACCCAAGTGTGAATGTTGTCTTATCTAGGTAGCCTCATAAACCCAGTAGTGAGATGGCTTGACCGTGTATAGTCTAATAAACACATCTATTGGCTTGACTGGTCCGTAAGGTGAAGGTTGGATTGACTGTGAATAGTTTGTGAAACCCAACTGTGAGATGGATTTCCTGAGTGGCCTATGAAACCCATATGTTGGTTGTTTCCCCTTGCAGATTGATAAACCCAACTGTGTTGTCTTGGATGAGTTTTGTTGCACCCTTGGCTATGTATGAGTCTGCTAGTGTTCCCTTATTCCTTGAGGAAGTCATGCCCAACTCGGGGGTGGAAGTGTTGCTGAGAGATTGATGAGCGCATTGGCCTATGGTTGGGTGGAACGTTGTAGCGACATAGCTAGTTGTGGGACAAGTTATTCTCAAGATAAGTGTTCTTGTCTATGTTAATATCTGCAATTGTATTTCTTGCATTGTAATTGCTTGATGGAATATGATGAACATGTTGGCTGTGTTGACTTGATGAATTGTTCCTTTGAATAAATGCAATTATAGGAATCTATGTATGTTTCCTTCAATGCATTGTTAAACTAATTTACAGGGTTAGAATGTCGGATTGACGTTGTCCTGGATGGCCAAGTTTGTTCAATAGAATTCGATTAGCAGGTCAAATTTTCGAGCAGAACCTTCTTCCGCAATGGTTTATTCCATAGGCGGGATGCAGAATGCAAAAGACATCCTTTGGCATATTTGGACATCTGCAAATTCCTTTCCGCAACACACCCTTCTGCAATCTGTGGGATGTGAGATGCATATATGTCTTTTTGTGGATTATGGATTTCCATAGTTTTCGTTTTGCAATGCACCTTTCCGCAATTTGTGGGATGCGGAATGCGGCTCCGCAGATTTTGATTTTTGCAATGGTCATTTCTGCATGCGGGATGTGGGAATGCAGAATGCGGGATGCGGGATAGCGGTATCGCGATTTCCATATTTCCTGATCCCGCAACTCAAGTTTTATGCGTTGTCGGTTTTTGCGGGATGATTCTTAGCCGTTGATTTGATTCTAGATGCGGGACCATTTGTAATCGTTGATTTCCATCGCTATTTCTCTTCGTCATCCGATCTCCTCTGAGATATTTCCTTGCAGATCGTCGAACTGATCAATGGAAGATGGGAGGGAGCATTACAATATTGGAAATGTCAAGAAGTGGTTGTGGCCCTGCCCCGTGTTTTGATGAACAGTAAAGGTTCTCGATGAAATTTTTTAATTCCGCATGATAATGAGGTATGGGTACGCTACACATATTTTGATATGAAAGGTTCAAATTTTTATATAGTTAGATTTGAGATGGAAAATGAGTTGAAAAGTATAGGTTAAATGTTTATATGCATATATTGAATTAAAAAAAATGGAATGTATAGTTGAAAGTTTAAATATATATTAGAAATGACTTGGAAAAATATAATTTAATATTTGTAGCTAAAATTGAAATGGTGAAGTAGAGTTTGGAATTCAGTTGTAATTGTGTAAATATATTGTTGAATAGTGAACAATAAGAAAAAAAAGGGTTATTGTTTATGAGTACGGGTATGAATATTTAATAAAAGTAACTTTGTACTCTTGCTAGAATTAATTGTCAAATCTTTATTATGCAACTCCTTACAATCAAGTCTTTACGTGAGGAATAAAGGAATTTGGAATTTTGTATAAATTGTGCAGTCATGAATTAGTTATTAAATACTTTGATACTAAGATATTTGTAGATTTACATTTATTTGGTAGGATTACACAAAGAACTTTAGTTGGATTATACCCTTAAATTGAAGTAAGAAAGCTAATGTTAAGCTTAAGTGAAAATCTCTCCTTAGAAAGTCAATTATATATATTTATATTTAAATTCTATGTTAAGTAAAGTTATTATGAATGTCTATCTATCTATCTATATATATATTGTGATGCGTTAAGAGATATTGTATATATTCGAGCATGTTCTCATTTATTTGAATATGATTTTTGACGTTAATGTAGAACTTTACATTGATACACAATATTTTGTTCCCATAGTAAATTACCTCCCTCAAATTGAGAAAATAACGAGGTAAGATATATATACATACATACATACATACATATATATATACATACATACATAGATATATATATATATATATATGTATGTGTGTGTGTGTGTGTGTGTGTGTGTGTGTATATATATATGTATATATATGTATATATATGTATATATATGTATGTATGTATATGTATGTATGTGTGTGTGTGTGTGTATATATATATGTATATATATATATATATATATATACATACATAGATATATATATATACATACATAGATATATATATATACATACATAGATATATATATATACATACATAGATATATATATATACATACATAGATATATATATATACATACATAGATATATATATATACATACATAGATATATATATATACATACATAGATATATATATATATATGTATGTGGGTAATTACCTCATTAAGTTATATTAATTCAATACAAAAGTTGAAGTATTTTATTTTTCTATTAAGTTAAATTGTTTAATTATTATTTTGGTTATATCATCAATTATTAGGAAAAGCAACACAAATGGGTTAGAGATCGTGAGTATATCACAATAAATTTTATTTTGATTTTCATAATGTTATGATGTTGACACCAAGGGTAATGTGTTTGTTTCTTATAAGAAGTTGTATTTATGCTTTTAGCTTGCAACAATTCGAGTTATGGTTTTGGTTGTGTGGTACACATATTTATAAAATTTCAAGTTATTTTCATGAAATAACATGTGTTGTTGATGGTTGCTAGAGGAATGTGGTTGTTGGGAAAACTTATACCCTATGGCCAATTTAGCTAATGCATTAACTATATTTAATGAATTAATTGTATATAAAGTTGACTTAAAGGACAGTTGTAAGATGGAGGAATTATGTTATGTTTAAAATTGGAGGACATTGAATATTTGGCCATGAATATTAGACTGGTGGAATGATGCATGTGGTCAATTTACTGAATGATGGGAAATTGATAATTTAAACTAACAAGACACCAACTGCTCTTTTGCCGAGATTTTGACATATTATCGAAAGGGTGAAATAGGCTTGGAATTTGGAAAATGAGATATCAATGTGACCAACATAATGAGATGAACACAAGGACATAGATTCTGTGACGTGGCAATGATGTTAACTAAAAATCAAAATTAAATACTACAAACTCAACTTAAACCAAGATATGGCAACATGGAAAAGAGACTTAGGAAACCCATTGAGGGGTTTAATTGAAGACGTTTTTGTCAAACTAGGAATGGAGATGATCCACACATTATGAGGAATGTAATGATGATAACCTCGTAACATGATGAAGCCTAAATGAAAAAGACGACTAGTCCTTAAAACAAGACTCGATGAGGCTATAACGACGCAAAGGATGTGACTTGTAAATCCTGTCGAAGGGGTCATATGATAATGAGAGCGATGAAATAAGGTAAGGACATGATGAGCTCCTTGACTTGGGAATAATGATACTAAAGAAATGACCAGGAAATTAAATTTAATACCATCATCTAAGTCACTAAAAACTGACATGTTGGAATCATATATACATTGAGAGTCAATTTTATTAATATATTTGGGTTTGGGAGAAGCCTTATGAGAGTGATGAGTAACTTCGACATTGCTTGTTGAATATATAGTATGAATTATTGATTTGGAAATTTGTAAGTGTAAATAACTACCAATCTATATTTTATTGAGGATTTTATACCTTCTCTCCTTTGAAGAGAGGATATCCAAATAGATTTGAATTATTACTTACCTTTGGATATGCTAAAAGTTGATTATTCATATGATATACCTTGTACTTAATTTGGATATCACAAATCCTAATGGGAGACTAGGAGGTGTTGAAAATGTAGGTAATATCGGAAAATATTAAAAGTATTACTTGATTTACATTACGTGAAATTACTATTGAATTAAATAAAATGTGTTGGAACCTTATTGTTTGGGACATAAGGTCAATAATGGTATCATATCTAGTTCTTATGGGAATGATCATTTGATGAAAATATAGTAGAATGGGATAAATACTTGAATGTGAGAAAAACTAGCCTTGAATATATAATAAAAATTAACTTCGAGTCGAGGTTTCCTAAAGAGGGGAAGTATGTAATGGCCCATTTAGGGATATGAAAAGTAATTGAACAAAATAAATTATGTATAAATAGAAATGACGAATTGATACTAATGTATAATGGTTAGTGTCTATGTGTAAACTAGCATGGCATGATCCATGTATGAGGACCTAAAATCAAGGATAGTTCTAGTTGCAATACTGCAACATGGGAGGACGGATTGGAAATACATTGACAATGTCCTTACTTATTCTAGAACTTTGGGACGAAGTTTCCCGAAGTGGGAGTGTATGTAGCACCATGTTTTTATTCTGGCCGTTGAGATTAGGATAACTATTATTTTAGGGCATTTGGTGATGAATGACCTGGGTATATGCGGGTTGAGCACTAAAACTATGCATGAACCTATTCTTTGAGGGAATCTGGATTCAGATGACCTGGACATGTGTGAAACAATTAATTACTGATGAGAAATGACTTAAGAAGAATTATCAGACATATTGATTAAATGATAAGTAAATTATGATTATGAAAATGAAGTCGACATTGGTAAATTGTGAATGCAGTTATATTATGATTTCACTTGTGAATAAAGAATAATGTGAAGTTATCAACAAGGATTTAATGTTGTATAATGTTTTATAGTAATGAATGAATCACAAAAGTTATAATATATTTACCATGTACTTTGATGGCATGTCAAGTGTGACAGGAAAGACAGGTACATGAAATGAAAGAAAGCATAAGTATGTAAAGACTCTAGCTGAGTCGACAACCATGGAAGTTGATATCAGTATTGGTTATGGTATGATTTAATTGTGATATGTTTGATGCACATGAGGTATAATGTGCATGGACTCTGGATGAGTTAGGACCTTCAACAATTGATGTCAATTTGAGGTTCATACTATGTTTGAAATCTTGGTTATAAGATTTGATGCACATGAGGTATGCCGTGCATGGACTCTGGATGATTCAAGAACCTTCGACAACTAATGTCAATTTGATATTCATATTATGTTTGAAATCTTGTTTATAAGATTTGATGCACATGATGTTTTATGTGAATATGATGGGATTTTGATTTCCAATCAATCCACATCAGGTGATGGGGATGAATAATTATACTTGTAAGACTAGCAAATTGTATGGTGCGATGAGATTTGAATAGAGTGAGGAAAACTCCAGATCATCAGATGCACATGCCATGAGGGTAAGACATGATTCAGTCACTCATGAAGATTGCAATAGGGGCACCCAATAAGGATTCGGTCGTATTCCCCAAGAACCACTTGGCCCTCCAGAGGATAGGCGGACTAAGGTAACATTGGCTCAGCCATCATACCAACACCCCGCATGTGGGAATTATCGAAAGGGCACGCGAGAAGCATAGCACCTTGATAATCTGGTCGCGATGAGAATGCGATGGTAATCAACATCAATTTTGAATCGGGGGGATTAATAAAATGTTTAGAAAGAATTTTAATAAAATTCTAGTAATCTAAATTAAAATAATAATAAGAATAAATACAATAAAACAAAATATATATATAATGAAATGAAATAAAACTAAATTGAGAAATTAGTTAAAAGAGTAAATTAAGGAACTTGACTAACGTAAAATCCTAACTATTAAAAAAGAACCAGAGAGCCTATGATAAGTAAAAGTGGGTGGGTAATTAAAATAAATAATTAAATAAATTAAGTAAACTAAAGAATTAACTGAAAGTGATGGATGGGAATTAACGAAAATGTTAATAAAAGCCAAAAGAGAGCAAGAGATTAGGGGATTTTTCGACCTGCCATAGTTTTGAGCACTTGGTGGCTCTGACGTGACTGTGGAAGGGTGTGGTTCAGTACGTCATGAGAGAGTTGGCAGCCTCCCAGCAACAGTCTGGTGTCGTACTTCCATTGCTAGCAAAGTATTGTCAGCCCCGTCGAGCTCATGGGTCCAAGGGGAAGGAGAGTACCCGTCAATATATGGTAGGGAGGAAACCGGTGGATCCGACATGATTGGAAATCCAGCAACTGCAACTGCGGTGGAGTTTGATGAAAAAACAACCTTCAGCCTCATCCTAAAACAACAATGACCAGCGATATGAACATGTATTTTAAAGTTATTTGAATGTGTTAATATTGCGCATGAAAATGGGAATAGTTTAATTGAATTTTTGCATCAGTTTACGAGAAATTCGACCTTGTTTAAGACAAAATTTTCCATAAATTCACTGTAGCAGTTTTCAAACTCTAGTGACCAAGCTATTCCACAAATTTTGAAAGATTCTAGATTTGACGAGTTGTCTTCATAAAGATAATATATATTCAAAGCATTCTTGATGATTAATAACATATTTGAAGCACAGAGTTAGCATTCGTTTAACTGACTTCTAGCTTCAAATCTAGTTGTTGTGTATTTAGATTTATAGTGGCTACATGTTTAGATGGAATTTGGCGATGAGTGATGTGTGTTAACATGTGTAAGAATATATTGCAAACAAAGGATTAGCTATCAAATCAAATCCAGGAGTTCCATCCATTCAACTAGCATTCAGATCCAGAATCTTCAAGAAGTAGCTCCAACAGTTTCGAATTACTCTTGACAAATGAGTAGAGTTTATCCATATTCAAATTTACAAATAGAGGATTCCATATTTTTCAATGACAAGTCAAAGTCTTATCTTTAGTTTATTGCTAGGATTCGATGCCAAAATCTCATAATAGTTGAAGAATTGTAAGGGTCTATAAATTTCATAATTTGTGATGTAACATAGCCTGGGTCCTCTTCTTCCTTCGAAAGAGAGACTAGGTTTTGTTTCTTTGTGGTCATGTTGCATAATTTATATTTCTCAAAGCTCTATGATTGGATTAGAAGAGTGTTCTAATATTAAAGGGATTACTGTCTCAATAGTTTTAGGTTTTGTGTTTTTTTTGTCTAGTGTTTCCTTCTTATTTGACTAAATTCACTATGAAGAATCAAACTTGGAGAATATTTTAGTATCACTTGTTAATTTAAATGTTATGTTTATGCTGAGAGTGTTACCATTAGCATAATTCCTCTCATAGCGTAATCTATGTTTATTGAGTTTCCGGCATACTCTGTATTCTCGTTTCTTCCAATCTTTACATCATCGTTAAATGAACATATTGACTCTATGCCCTTGAGACTTTGAAACAATTTCTTTAGTCCTCCCATATTAGTCTTATTGAACCATTAATTTTTCAAGTCATCCCATTTATTCACCCTTAACCCTCTTTTAAATTAAATCCTATTTCAAGATGTACTAAACATGCCCTCCTTGTAGTCAAAGTGCATCTTTTAGCTCTAACTAATACAAGTTTAATTCCACAATATGTTTGTTAAATTTTATAATTGCATGAAGGAAATTACATGAATGGACAAATAAGTTGGAATTCCATTCATTTTTATTATGTTCAAATGGAATGTTTGTTAAAATATGTTGAAGAGCTTAACTATTATTTTTCATAAATGGGAGAAATAGTTCTAAGGAGCTAAATGAATGTTTGAAATAATTATTCAAAAAAATTTAAATATTTATGTTGAAGATGGGTTAGACATATATTTGCTTGAAAAATAAATTGTAAACAATTACCGTGTGTTAAGGCTTGTTTATAGTTCCTTGCATTGAGTGGTATTATTGTTTCTGAAAACTACAGGCTAAATTTGCTTAATCAAAGAACTTAAAATGTTTATGTTGAAGTCTAAATTCATCCTTGTTCTTTTTTACAAATACCATGGGCCAATAATGAGTGTTATTTGTTTTTATTTTACAAGAATTGGAATCCTAAGGGTTGTATGCAAAATGCCATTGGTTGAATTAGTAAGGAATTTGTCATTACATTTTGTGCATTGAAAATAATGGTAATTTCTATCCTAATTAATTTAAGTGAACCCTATGAGTATTTACTAAGGGAGTAAGTTTAAAGAAATATGTTGGAATACTTTTTTTTCCTTGTCTTAATAAAATGGAAAAAAACATAACTCCAGGATTGTTTATGTATAGCTATATTTTCCTTTGCTCCACTTTAGTGAATCATAATGTATACTCTTTATTGCGCAGTTCCTAAGATGGTTTTCACCTACAAAGTTCTTACTATGCAATTCCTATGATAATGTTTTACTGTGTAGTTCTTACTGTAAAGTTTTTAGTGTGTCTTTATCAACAAAATGTTTACTGCATAATTCATTCCTGAGATTTCACTCAATATACTAAGCTTCCCCTAAATGATTATTTTTGTATGCATTTGTTATGCATTATTGTGCATTTTTTTTGTATGCATTTGTTATACATTATTGTGCATTTGTTAGAAGTTAAGTCTAGTGTAATCTGAGGACATGGCAATGTGTGTCTGTAGAAGGAAAATTGGCACTGAGTTAGAGAACCCAATTTTGAGTCAAAGAACCCAAATTTTATTTATGGTACTACTAAAATTGTGTTCATTGTTGCCTTTGGTCATTCCAGTGAAATGGAAAATGGTGTAAGAAGCTAACTTGGTGGATTTATGAACACTAAAGGAAGTGATGTATTTCAATGTTTGTTGTCTGATTGAAATAGATGGAGTGAAATGCATTCTTTGGCATGAAATTGGAGTTAAGCCAACTTCTTGTTTGACAAAGTATGACATTCATTAATTGGCTAGTGAGATGTCTAACTAGTGAATGCATGATTCTAACCTTAGGGGTGGCATTTACCGTTGGGTGAGATTCACACACAGCTAGTTTTGAATTCATTTTTTTGCAAATAAGTTTTCATTCACGGAAATGGTGTTTAATTTCTCCATATTATTTTATTTATGAATGGTAAAAACTTATATGGTTTTCTATTTTATTTTTGAAATTGGAATTAAAGAATGGGTCCATGCATTTCTTTGTTGAATTCTTGAATATGGAATGGGTACTAGTTTGATTTAAGGGTATGTTTGTTAAAATTTATAATTGAGAGAAGCAAATTATATGAATGGACAAAGTCTGAATTATTTTCATTTTTATTATTTTTCTATAACTAAGCTTATTTGCAAATAATTATTTATCATTGAAATTTCTTGTAGTAAGTCAGAGTTTAGAGGGTTGTAAATAGAATGTTTGTTAAGATATGTTGTAGAGTTTAAATATTTATTTTCCATATAATTGGAAGAAAACAGTTCTTAAAGAGTTAAATGAAATGATTGAAATAATTATTCAAATAAGTTTAATATTTATGTTGAAAATGGGTTGGACCTATTGCTTAATAGATAAATTGTAAACAATTACCATGTGCTAAGGCTTGTTTAATATCGTGCTTGCATTGAGTGGTATTATTGTTTTTTTAAGCATGAGTTGAATTTTCTATTTCAAAAAAGTTTAAATTTTTATGTCAAATTTTAAATTCAACCTTGTTTATTGTTCCTTGCCTGGAATGGTATTCTCTTTTTGAAAACCATAGGTTGAATTTAGGCAGTATTCCTTGGTGGGTATTTTCCATTAATTAACCATAGGTTCAAAATGTTTGTCATTTTTACAAATACCATGGACTAATAATAAGTGGTATTGATTCTTATTTTATAAGAATTGGAATCGTATGGGTTGCATGCAAATGACCATGGGTTCGATTAGTAAGGGATTTGTCATTACATTCCGTGCACTAGAAAGATTAGTAATTGTTATCCTAAACCTACTACTCTCTTCCTAGGAGAGTTCTTATTGCGCAATTTCTTACTAAGTAAGTTTAAATGAATATATTAGAATATTGTTTTTCCTTGTCTTTATAATATGGAAATAATATAGTTTCTTACTACATAGTAAGTTTAAATGAATATATTGGAATCTTGTTTTTCCTTGTCTTTATAATATGGAATTAATATAGAAATTACATAACTTGAATATTTTATATGTATATAGTTATAATATCCTTTATTCCATTGTTGTGAAACATGTTGGGAAACTCTTAAGTTAGTGTTTACTGCATATTCTCAAGAAATAATTTATAAGGAAAAAATGAGAATGTTGCCTTCCAATCCATTATTTTGGTCTTATATATTGTATATTAGTAGAAAATATATTATGTGTATTAAAAATGATGCACATTTATATGTGTTAAATATGTGGCACATGGAAATACATATGCTTCTACATGTATGCATTAAACTATTTTGTATGAATATTTTTTATTATGTGTGTCATAGAACATTCTATGCTTGCATTAAAATACGCATGTATATTATAAATTTGTTATGCATTGTTGTGCATTTGTTATAAGAATGCATATAAGCATTATGTATGTAACATTTTAGAAAAACAAATTAATATTAGTTTTTTTATTCCTCTTCTTTAGCTTTGTTTGTGTACTTGTTAGATACATAGTAACTGGAAACATTAATCAGTAAAAACATATTATTATACACGATTTAATTATTGGTACTTGAAATACCAGGAATGCATCCATTCCCTTGAGGTGTAATCAATGTCGGAAACCATGACACAAAATGTCTGTACTACTTTTAGGTACTTTCAGGTGTATGCCATGTTGGATGGACTTGTAGCTTAAGTAGGTGTATGTCATGTTGGATGGACTTGTAGCTTAAGTATAATTTCAAAGTAAAATTTTTTTCTGAATATCTACTCCTGTAAAAATTCTTTCGAGTATTAAATTGAGGTCAGGGTAAATATTACTCCCTTTCCCCCCATGGCTTGAACTAATTTTCAGTTCCTTTATAGGTGCCACAATATTCAACCAAACAAGAGGTAAATATCTTGTATATCCCCATAGAACTCTAATATTTCAGTCTCTTTCTTTCCATTCAAAGTTTTAGTTTCTATGCATCACTTACATGTAGTAACATTAGATGAATAAATAATATCATATAACTTAAGTTAAAAACCAGTAACAAGTTATACTCAATTAATAATTTTACCAGATAACAACAATTTCTAATTATCTATCCACTTGGATCGTTTAGCATCATATTATTAGCTTTAAATTTTCATAAGTTTGTATAAGTATGGAAGTATTAACAATTCCATGTATGAAACTTTACCATTACATTAATTACCATTAACTAACAACATTCCAGTATTGTATAAACATAAAACCATTCTTACATATATTAACTCAAGCATAGGCACATCTAGAGAATTTAGCTAGATTTCCAACATGGCTATCTACCATCATACTTAAAATACAAACCAAGCACATGCTACCAACAATGGGTAAAGGAAATGAGATTTCCCAACTAACTGGATGAAACATAGAACTTTAGACACCTCAAGGTCTCATCCAATATGACCCAATCAATACTAGCCACACACAATACCAAGGAGATTCCCCTTCTCTGTGCAATCAGTTCCTTGGGATTTATCTCTCTCCAAATGTTGTTTAGTGTGGATGGAAAATGGTAGTCCAGACCCCGCTAACCTCTTAGGAGGTCTCAACCTTCAATAGGGTGCATGCAAGCTCAAACCATTCTCTATTTTTATTTATTAACACAATATTACTATTCACATTATTCATAAATATTCGACTTGATAGGGACCACTATAACTTACATACAATGATATACTACTCTGTAATCAAGGTACTATTCGGTAATCCATATCTAGAAAGACTATCAAACTCAACTAAAGTCATCACTTTGCAATTCATATTCAACCAAAGGATTACAATCCTAACTAATGATAGCCGCTAGCTTCAATAGGACTGATAGTCTCTAGTTGCACAACTAAATCCCGGGCTCCAAGGTTAACAGAACAATAATTTGAATGGGATGATTTTGTTGTCAACTAGAGGGCTATGATAAAATCTACTATTTATTCAGATAAGTGTTTTTTTGTTTTTTTTGTAAATTCTAATCTATTAAAAAAAGAAAATGGTGGTACATATGAGTTTATAGTCAGACCCGCTCATGATGAGCAGGTATAAAGTTCCAAGATAATTCTGGGCCCTCCCTTTAGGAGGGAAAACAGGTCCACAAAACCCTCCCTCCAAGAGGGAAAACAGGCCGTCCAAAAAAGCATACTAAAAAACCTCCTTAGTTTTTGGAGGAACCAGATACAGAGCCAACACGTTAAAATTGAAATAAAGAAAAAAACCTGATAGTATCATGTTGAAAAACACGTGGCCGGGGTGAAAAAACCCCGGTGCTTGCATGCAGACCGACACATGGCGATGGAAAAATCGGTTCACGGCTTGAAGAATGGTTCCTCCTCGATAGGACGGTTGTAACCTGGTGAGACCAGATGAGTAGGCTCGCTTGACTTAGCCTTCGACACCCCAGTTTCACTAGACGTCACCTCCGAAGTTTCGCTAGACATCGCCATTTCTTCATCATTGGAGCTTCTTCCTTCTTCCACTGAACATGCATGTGGCGAATTGGTGGGGAGTGGAGCAGTATTTTTGGTAACGACTGGGTTGGATGAAAATTTGCATGAAGGGAGAGTGGAGGGTCGGCATTGTAGAGGGGGGATGGAGCTGGGTGAAGGAACAAAGGTGGAGGCTGGGATGACCAAGGGCAGTGGTGGAACCGGTGGTGAAACATCTTGGGCAGCCGGCGGGGGTTGAACTGGAGGCTCCGGGGGAGGAGGAATAGGAGGAATAAGAGGGTTGAACCTGAGGACCATCCGAGTGAGCAGGTTCTTATAAACCCAGTAATTATATCTGATCTCTATCATTCTACCAGCTTCACTGAGAGTTCTGGATAGTTCATCTTCCCAATCATTAAAAATTCACCTAACTTCTTCCAGGATCTCCAAATCAAAGTCGATGCCACTGGCTTGGGATGTGAGAGGTAAATGGCGATAATCCTGAGCATTATGGCCACACCCTCTACGAGGGGTTCCTCTTTGTCTTTGGGGCATAACTTGAGCACAAATGTGAGTGGAATAGGGTGAGGATAGACTGAGAGCATAGTAGGTTGATGCACAGGAGCTAAGAACTGGGGTGATAGTCCAAAGCTGAGGAAAATGATAGAAGAGCGTGGAGCAGGGTGCAAGTGAAACATCCCAGCCTCCAATGTCATCCATATTAAGTGGCACTGGTGAGAATTATGGCATCTAGGTAGGAGATTAATGGAGACAAGGCTTTGAAAGGATATCCTGGTCCTTTCGGCCTGCCAAAATGCATCCACGTCTCCCTCTAAAATGAATGATTGCATTGACGGTGGTGGTGGTGAGGTCATGATTAGTTGGGGGAGGCCTCATCAGCCTGCGCTTTGTCCACGTGGCCTTGGTTTACACCCACATCCGGGGATTATTCAAAGAAGTGTTGATACACAACAAGATTTGAAATGGAAACAACAATTTAAAAAAAACTAATGCTCTGAACCTTCAATCGCATTAGCTTGCACAGTGGCTATAATCACACAGAAAAATATCACTAAAATTAACTTATAACTCACACACAGCACTGACTCAACCTTCAAATCTTCATAAACACATTATTTTTTATTATCAGAGTCTTTTAATCCTTTCTTTCTCTCCATCAGAATCATTTTTTTTTGTTTTTAAAAGAAACCCTATTCTAATTTGTTCCATAACAAAATCATATACCATAATTACCTGGAAACTAATTCTTCTTGATTTAATTAAAAGGAAATACAAATTTTCAAAATAAGATTGTTGACTCAGAGTCAAATGCCCCTGCATCAGACTCCCAGGAATGAAAATCATTCATGGATTCCTGTACATGAATTCATCAATAGTGACACCACTTTTCTGTAGCATTGTGGCAGTCATCCATGTTGAATATTCAATTGGATGGTATTTCCATTTTACCAAATATTCATAGTACTCTTTTCCTCTGGTCTTCTTGCTCACTCGCTTGTCCAAAATCTGTTCAATAACTGTAGGTTTTGTTTTAGGTAACTGTACTTCCTATTGATTTTCTTGATCATATTTTCCTTGTGTTGTTGACTGATTATGCTCAAATGTATGATAAGGGTACATGTATGACACATTGAATATGGGAGAAATACCCACATTCTTTGGTAATTCAATCTCATATTCATTTGATGAAAAATTTCTCAAGATCTTGCATGGCCCAATCTTCTTCCATTTCAACTTGTTATATTCTCTTTTTGGAAACCTGTCCTTTCGCAGATGTACCATTGCCATATCTCCCACTTAGAAATTTAGCTCTCTTCTCTTCAAATATGCTTTGAATTTATACTTGAAACTATTGTTTTGCAAATTTTGCTTCACTTCTTGTTGCAATTCATACATAGCATTGGAAAATTCTTCACCATTTGCATTCCTCTTTTCAGCTTTTCCTAAATCCCTCAATTCATGCACTCCTCTAGGGTGCATTCCATAAAAAATTTGAAAAGGGCTCTTACCTGTACTTCTATTGGGAGAGTCATTATATGAATACTCTCCTTGCGCCAACACTTGATCCCATTGGTTGGGATGATCACCGGCCAAGCTTCACAACAAATTTCCCAAACTCCTATTTACAACCTCAGTTTGTCCATTTGTCTTAGGATGGTAAGCTGAGATGTAATCCAATCTAGTATTCATGTTTCTCCACAAAATCCTCCAAAAGTGTCCTAAAAACTTAGAATCTCTATCCAACACAATGCTTTTTGGAAATCCATGAAGTCTTACCACTTCCCTGAAAAACAAATTAGTGATATATGTAGTATCACTGGTCTTAAAGCAAGCAATAAAATGAGCCATTTTAGAAAATCTATCAACTACTACAAAAATGGAATCATGAAATTTTCATGTTTTTGGAAGACCTGACACAAAATCCATGCTGATGGAATCCCAAGGCCTATTTGGGATTGGAAAGGGTGTATATAGTCCTGCATTCTAGATTTTTCCTTTGGCATATTGACAAATTTTACATCTTCTCACAAGCTTCTGTACTTCATCTTGCATCCTAGGCCAATAATAAAATTTTTTTAGTTGTTCATATGTCTTATCATACCCAAAATGACTAGCTAAACCACCACTATGTTTCTCTTTAATTAAATTCTCTCTCATTGAACAATTTGGAATACATAGCTGACTGGTTTTAAATAATAAACCATCTTGTATCAATTAATCTATCCACTTACCTCTGTTATAAAGGACAGGGTTTTTACAAGCCTCAAAAGATTCCTGAAAATCTAAATATTTCTAATATAACTCTTTCATGAATTCAAATTCTAAAACCTGAATCTCACCTTCTTGGATCACTAAACTTCTCTTGCTGAGAGCATATTCTATTTTATTTGCTTGTACACTTATGTGTTTAAGCACAAAAGTGAAGCTTTGAAGGTACTCCACCCACTTGGCATGTTTTCTGTTCAACTTAGGTTGTTGCATTATGTACAGAAGAGCATGATTGTCAGAATATAAAACAAACTCCCTAGACATCAAATAATGCCTCCATTTTTTTATTGCTTGAACTATGGCATAAAATTCTTTATCATAAGAGGAATATTTTTGTTTTACATCGTTCAAATTTTCACTAAAGTAGTCAATATATCTGTCCTCTTGGCTTAACATGACTCCAATAGTTGTTCCACTAGCATCACATTTTACTTGGAATGATTTAATGAAGTCAGACAACACTAATACTGTTTTTTCTGTTATCTTTTTCTTTAACAGTTGAAAGCTCTTTTTAGCCACTTCAGTCCATTTAAAAGGCTGCTTTTCTTTTTTTATAGTTTCAATAATGGGTGCATTGATTCCAGTGAAATTTCTTATGAATTTCCTATAAAATCTTGCTAATGCATGAAAAATTCTTACCTTAAAAATGTTTTTGGGAGACGGCCACTCCAAGATCGTTTTCACCTTCTCTTAATCCATCTTCAGCCCTTCCCTTGAAATGACAAACCCCAAGTACACCAACTCTTCCTTCATACATGTACACTTCTGCAAATTTATAATCATCTTTTCTTGCTGCAATTTTCTCAACACATGATGTAGATGTCTTAAATGCTCATCTTTTGTCTAACTAAACGCCAAAATATCATCCAAATAAACAATTACACATTTTCCAATTAATTCTTTCATAGTTCGTTCATTAATCTCATGAAAGTGCTTGGTGCATTAGTTAATTTGAATGGCATAACCAGCCATTCATACAATCCCTCATTAGTTTTAAAGTCTGTTTTCCACTCATCCCCTTCCATGATCCTGATTTGATGGTACCCACTCTTCAAGTCTATTTTGGAAAAATATCTTGCACCACTATACAGTCCAACAAGTCATAAATTCTAGGTAATGGAAATCAGGGATAATTTTAGGGGCGAATTTTAGCCTAGTGGGCTATTTTCCCATGTTTTTCTCCCAAAAATATTCGCGATTTTGCATTTTTTGAAGCCCTGTTTCGCCCAATTTTGATGGGGTAAAATTGTTTCACCCTAAAAATCGCCAAATTATTATATAAATGATATAAAATCCTTGGAAATTAAAATATTTTTTGAAAAATATCGCCAATCATTTTATAGTTGGCATTTTAAGAATTGGTAATATTCGCCAACATTTATACACTTTTAAATAAGTATGGTTCCTTAAAATTATCCCTGATGGAAATCTATATCTTATTGTGATTTTGTGTATGGATCTTGAGTCAGTACACATTCTCTAGTTTCCATATTTCTTAGGAGTCAAAACTGTGGGGACGACACAAGGACTTATACTTCCTTTGATTAACCCTTTATTCAACCATTCTTGAATTTGTTTCCTAATTTATTCATTTTCTTGTGGATTCATCCTATAGACAACTTTATTGGGTAAATCGACTCCAGGAATAAGCATCCATATGGTGGCTGGTTTTTCTTATGGGAGGTAACTCATTAGGAAAGTCATCTGTTATAATATCCCCAAATGCATTTAACATTTCATGGATTTCTAATGGCAAATATGATAGATCTGTTTTTGTAACAAATTTTGGTTTTCAAATGATAGCATAGATTACCTCTTCCTCCTCCATTTGTTGTAAGAACTGCTTTCCACTTGGAAACAATGTCTTTGAATTATTGTTGCCTCCCGGACCTTTGTTTTCTTGTCAAGGCATCAGTTTATGTTTGACGCCATCTTTCTCCAACTCATCAACATTATTCATGCCATCATGCTTTGCACTCTTGTCATACTGCCAAGGCATACCCAATAATATATGGCAAACATACATGGGCATAACATCACAAAGTATTTTATCCTTATACCCAACAATTTGAAATTCTATCTCACATTGTTCATTAACAAGCAATTGATGTCCATTGTGCAACTAAGAAATTTTATAGGGGACATGGTGTTTTGTCTTTATTAAATTTAGTTTATCAATTACTTATCAAATCCCAAAAAGGTTCTTTGGGTAATAACCTTTTAATCTTCGCTCACTCGATGAAATATGCTAAGTATAAATGGGACCAATCCCCACATTGTGTATTGGTACATACAAATAATAAAATATCTTTGCTTCTCCCCAGTGGAAACTAAATTATCAATGCTACCACTATCTATGATTACCTTGCAACATTTACCTTTTACCTTGCATATTGTTCTGAACAATGCCTTTCTGTGTGCAGGTTCATTGGCTTCTTTGACTTACTTTATCAGCACCTTGCTCATCACAAGAGCTTTTCCAGTCTTAGAAACATTCTCCACTACTAGAGGGTTTATGATTTCTTCAACGACTTGAGCAACATGGGATCCTCTATGTCCTGCATCTTCATTTTTTGGACATTGAAATGACCTATGTCCCATTTTATTTCTCTTATAACAATGGTATGTGGTTTCTCTACCTCTACCTCTGCCTCTTCCACCTCTTGAAACAATTATTTCTCCTCTTGTATCATTTTCTTCTTGTATTTAATGGGTTGAGATGCTAGATCCTTCACTCTGATTATTACCTCTTCCTTTGACATTGGACCATCCTCTGCCCCTGGCAGCAAACTTCCCTTTTTGTTATGTCTTCTTTGTATTTTTTCCTCTGCTTTAAGATCCAATTGATAATCCTCATCTACACTTTGAGGAATTACCAAGCTCAACTCATCCTAAATATCAAATATAAGGCCATTTAAATATTTGGCAGTCTTTCTGTTGTATCCTCAACATAACTAGCCCTCAAGTTAATTTTAGAAAATGCTTCCGTATACTCTTTGACAGTCGTCAATTTCTTTTTTAAAGTGTACATTTGCTTGAATAAGGAAATTTTATCATCTTTGGGAACAAATTTACCTCTCATTTTGGCTACCATTCGATCCCAAATTTTAATTGGTTGCTTCCCCTTATTTCACCTTTATGCTAGCACCCCATTCCACCATAAGCATGCATGGCCTTTCAATTTTGTAACAACAAATTTAACTTTCTTCTCGTCATTTGTTTCATCATAATCAAAGAATTGGTCCATTTCATTTATCCAATCAAGGAGTTCATTAACATCGAAACTTCCTTGATACGCATGAACCTATGGTTTTGGTCTCGTGCTTGCACCAATCACTGCTTTCAACAATTTTACTTCTACAGGGTTTGCTATAGATTCTCCATATTCTTCAGGTTCTTCTTCATTTTCATTGATGTTTGCTATATCGGGATCTCTTTTTCTGTTCAACTCAACATCTTCTAACATATCCTGCAACCTCCTTATCTCTTCCAACAATTTAACATTGCTTCCTCTATTTGCAACCCCTCTTCTTCCTCGACCTCTAAGTCTCAATGCCATCGTTATTTACAACACAAGGCTCTGGTACCAAAAATGATAGTCACTAGCTCCAACAAGAATGATAGCCACTAGTTGAACAACTAAATCCCAGGCTCCAAGGTTAATGCAACAAGAATTTGAATGGGATGATTTTGTTGTCAACCAGAGGGCTATGATAAAATCTACTATTTATGCTGAGAAGTGGAAAAAAAACAATGCTATGAACCTTCAATCGTATTAGCCTGCACAATGGATATAATCACATAGAAAAATATCACTGAAAATAACTTGTAACTCACACAGAATACCGACTCAACCTTCAAATCTTCATCATCACATTATTTTTTATTCTCAATGTCTTTAAATCCTTTTTTTCTCTCCATCAAAATCATTTTTTTTAAGAAACCCTATCCTAATTTGTTCCATAACGGAATCATATACCCTAACTACCTGGAAACTAATTCTTCTTGAGTTGATTAAAAGGAAATACAAATTTTCAAAATAAGAATGTTGACTCATAGTCAAATGCCCCTGCATCAACTAATCATAATAACATGAAAATAATTATTTAATAAGAAATGTAAATTTCACACACTGCATGCATATACAACTTATGCATTTTCCAACAGTTGGAGGGCCCACTACACAACTCTGACACTACTCTGAAGTAGAATACATGAGTAAAACTATCATAATAACCATTCTACTGAATCATTCACTTCAGGAATAAATTTTAAAAATTCAATAGAAAATGCAACCAATGAGTCACTAGATCCACATATTCATACACCTCAGTCACAATCAATTAGGATAAACACCCATGATTATCCAACTTAAGTTTTTACCTAGATGCAACATGGAATCATAGAAATAAGCATCAACATGCTTAACATACTCATGCATCAACGTGTTCTATGAGAATTCCAAACATACAGATCAATTGGGTATCTGGTATTTAAACATACAACAACCATTCATCATGTCCCCAACTCTACTACTAGATGGATATTTAAGGGAACATAGGGGTACTAGAAATACAAATAATACATAGAAAAACTAAGGCTAGGTTAACATGCCCCCAAAACACAAACCAATCATCCTCCTTATGAAATTAACGAACCCCACATGTTATGCAATATATGCACGTTACCAATATCAACCAGATTTTAAACCTGCGAAGAATTGAAAAACTCTTCATGCCACTCAACATGATAGAGGATTGGGTGGAGTGCTACTCACACATAGCCAATTTCCCATTTCAATATTTATGCAAATACTTTTTTAATTCCCTGAAATGGTGTTTTAATTCCTCAATGATATTTATTTGATGAATGGTAAACAATTTCAATGGTTTCCTATTTTAATTTTTGAAATTGAATATAAAGAATAAGTTCATGTGTTGCTTGTTTTAATTCCTATATATGAAATGGGTACAAGTTTAATTCTGGGGTATGATTGTTAAAATCTATAATTGTGAGAATGAAATTATCTGAATAGACAAATAATTTAGAAGTTTAATTCTGGGGTATGATTGTTAAAATCTATAATTGTGAGAATGAAATTATCTGAATAGACAAATAATTTGGAATTCTATTCTTTTTATTCTTTTTCTGTAACTAGGATGATTAATTGTAAATAATTATTTATCATTGCAATTTCTTGTAGTAATTGCTAGTTTACTGCATTGTAACTAGAATGAATTTAAACTCTTATTTTCATATAAAAAATGAAATAAAATGTTTGAAATAGTTATTCAAAGAAGTTTAAATGCTTCTGTCAAAAGTATATAATTGGGAGAAAATAGTTCCTAAAGAGTTAAATGAAATGTTTGTATTTATGTGGAAGGTCTCCTACACCCATTTTACTTAATCTGTAAATTGTAATCAATTACCATGTGCTAAGGCTTGCTTATTATGCCTCGTAATCAATTACCATGTGCTAAGGCTGACTTATTATGCCTTGTATTGAATGGTATTATTGTTTCTGAAAACCACTGACAGATTTTACTTGTTTTATTTTACAATTACCATGTGTTAAACCTTGTTTACTATGCCTTGCATAGTTGTATGATATTTTGTATTTAAAAGCTACATGTTCATTTGGCTTATTCAAAAGAACATTAAATCCTTATGCCAAAGAATCCAAGCTTGTTTATTGCCACTTTCATGGAATCGTATTTTGTTTTTGAAAACCACAGGATGAATTTGCTTGTTCTAGTTTTTCCTTGGTGGGTAGTTTGCATTAATTAGCCATATGTTGAATTTGTTTTTCATATTTACAAATACCATGGGCTAATACTGGGTGGTATTTGTTTTTATTTTACAAGAATTGAAATTAAGCATGTTATTTCTGAGGAGTTTTTATTGGACATTAAGTTTAAATGAATACATAGAAATGATTGTTTTTCCTTGTCATAATAATATAGAAATTACATAACATGAGACATGTTTACGTATGTAATTATAATTGCCTTTATTTCATTTTTGTGAAACATAGTGGCAGTTTTTATACAAATCCTAATTTTCATACAAATTTCGCAACACTTTGGAATGAATTTATAAGGTAAAGTTGAAAGTATTTCCTTCCAAGCCTTTGTTAATTTTAGTCCAGTATATTTTAGTAATAGAAAATCCATTATGTGTATAAAAATGGTGCAAATTTCATATGTGTTAAATATGAGGTACATGGAAATACATATGCTTCTATTAAAATGCTTTTATTTGTTATGCATTTGTTATAAAAAATCATGGGTCTTATGAAATATCTTAAGCTTCCCTTAATTACTTATATCTATTATGCATTTTCTATGAACATAAATGCATTTTTTAATCACTTGTTGTGAGAATGCATATAAGCATTATGAATTTAACATTTTAGAATTTTTTTTTTATTAGTGTGTTTTAAATCTAGTGTAATGTTGGGTGTGTTACAAGAACTTAACACCCTTGGTTTGAAACTCCTAGTCAGATAATACCAAAATGTTATAAGTGTCTATGAATACCTACAAGGATAAATATATTATATTTTGCATTTATTAATATTAAAATCTACAATTGGATATGCAATGCTGGTACAATGAAGAGATCGAGGACTCGTGTATTCACCAGAGATAATAAGGGTATTAAATGACTTAGGTGGGGAAAACCATACTATAACCCTGTTAAATATTTAAGTCCCTAAAGTTTATCCTAAGTCATAAACCCATTTAAATCAATTTAGTTTATATTTTTAAAATCATATTCATTATTTAATTATGATTAAGTGGGATTTTGGTGTTTTTTTGTGTGTTATGCATTGGTTACAAGAATTTACCGGTCTTATGAAATATTTTAAGATTTTGCTAATTACATATATCTTTTATGCATTTTATATGCATGTAAATGCAATCGTTATGCACTTTTTATAAAAATGCATATAAGCATTATGCATGTATTTTTTTAAGAAAGTTTTTTATTGTATTTGTCTAGCGTAATGTAAGGTGCATTACAAATTGGCATCAGAGTTAAGGCTACAACTCTCAAACCTCTTTTGAATCTACATGATTTATGAAAGAAAGTAAACGTATAAATGCATCTATTGTATTATTTGATGAGCGTATTAACCGTTCATGTTGGTCACGAGTAGTTAAGGTTACAACTCGCGGTCTTATTGAGTTTGAAAAGTAAAGGCAAACCTTGCATAGTTATCTTGCATGGGAAATGATGAATTAACTTTGTTCCATCCAAGTTAATATTAAAGGGTCAAGATGTTGGAATGATATAGGAACTTCATCATAAGTTTTTCTTGAAGTTTAAGATATTTTCTGTATAATGTTTCTAGACAGAAATGCAATATCTGAGTTGTGAAATTATGAAAGAAGATTTTACAAGTAGAGACAAAACATGAGTTTGGCCCCTTGCTGGAAATTTATGTACATTCTTAGTGTATCTATCTATCTATCTATCTATCTATATAGGTTCATGTTTGTACATGTAATGGTATGATGGAATTTTAATTGCAAATGTAAGATTGTTTGTTTCCTCAAGAGTGTGAAGCTGTAGAGCTATCTATAATTAAAAATATGATTTCTCAAAGTGAGGAAATTTGATGCTTGATGTGGTGTGTATGACTATATAAATGATTTATCATTAAATCCTAAATTGTATGAGACTTGGTTGTTGAATAGTGTCTCTAGTGGACCCTTGTTTTGGGTTGTTAGTGGTGAGAGATCTCTATCTTATTGTTCCTTGGTTAAAATCTCATTGTGATCTCTAATTATTGTGTAAGGTCACCATTTTTGTAAATTGTCTTTGATTATCTTTGTAACCATATTCTTGAACTAGTTAATTATTTTGTGTTGGATGTTGGTTGTTGTTGTAAAAACTAGAGCTATTTACCGGTGATATGGTGCATGGTGTATTTACCGACCTTGATGGGATTCTTGAGCACTGGAAAAATAAAACAGTGATGTGCCTCACATTTATGCTTCTAAAAAGAAACCAAGGAAGTGAAATGCATTGTTTCGCATGAATATGGTTTTAGACAATCCTATGTCATGTTGAATAACATGTATTTCAGAGTTTCTCAGTCCTTCATAGGTGAAAACTTTAAAATCTAGTTGATCTTGGTAAATCCATAGATTGAGTTTGTACTAAAATCAACCTTGTCAAAATTTTGAATTCTCACCAATTTTGTACCAACCTTGTCAAAGTCTCCCATAGCCTCGAATTGTTAATTTGGTGAAGCCTCATGATTTGTCTTTGTTTGAAATTCATTGGTATCTTTGATTGTGTTTAAAAAAAGACAGGTTTCCCTTTCATTTTAAAAACCAAGCCAAATTAATAATACAAATAAATATAGGACTCGAGATTTTTTTGGGGTGATCACAGGGTGCTCTGAAGAAGGCACGTGCGGGAGTAGTGAACAAGGTGTTGCATAGGGCTGGGGGCGGCTACCTCCCCTGCATTCAGCCATGGTCGGAGGACCGGCCCAGGGTTTCGTGGAAGATGAGAGCGGGAGAACTAATGGGGGAACGAGCGGTGGAATTCCAGGAGGAAGGAATCCAGGGATGGGCAGTTGCCTCCCAGGGGCTCAGATCGTCCCTGCTATTCAAACCCGCTCGAAACTAATTAGGGAGAAAGTAGAGCAATGTAAAGAAAAATCCCTCATCGGGAAATTTGTGGGAGTATGGCCGAAGGAGAAGGATCTAATCCACTAGATCCAGGAGACCTGGAAACCCAAGGGGCACTATTATTTTCTTCAATGTAGAGGATAGGGATCAGATCCTAGAAGGGGGGCCATATTTATTCTTCTCTTCTGGTCTATTTTTATGCCCCTAGAAGGAGCGTTTCAACCCTGAAACGAAAGATCTGACGGTCGCTCCGGTTTGGGTCAGGCTGATTGGCCTTCTTGGAGAATTTTGGGATTTGGAAATATTGAAAGACATTGGTAACTCGATCGACGAATTTGTGAAGGTTGTGGAATAGACCAGGCAGCAGAGGTACACGACCTATACAAGAATCTGTGTCTACATGGATCTATCAAAGGATCTCCCAGAGGAAATGAGCTTGAACTGGGATGACGAGGAGTGGATCCAACAGATCGATTATGAGTAGCTCCCTTTTCGTCGGCCTCAGATAAGGGAGGGGAAGAGAAGCAGGTCAATGATGGATTCACGCAAGTCAAAGGCAGAAAGAGGGGAAGGAGTAGTGGGGGACAAAAAACAACAAAGGAGGTGGTCAATAGAGATCCAACATTCTCCAACCCCTTTCAGATCTTGGAGAAAGAGGGGCATGGGGGAATCAACCAAAGCAAGGAAAAAGAGGAGGTAGAGACTAAGATGATCATAATCAGATCAATCGAAATCAATCAGATAGAGAAAATGGAGGAGGATGAGGTGGAAGACATGGATCTAGGAAAATTGGATCTGGATGCGATAGAAAAGGAGTGTGAAAAAGCAGGGAATGGGTATGTGTCCCAGGAACAAGTTTCCCTCCTGTAGCAGGTCATCATCAAATCCAAGGCATCATGTGATCTGGGGATTAACACAGACCACAAAAGGGAAGCAATAGGAAGACCACAGGGGAGGATCAGAAACGAGGCTAGAAAACAAACAAGCAGAGGATTGCGGCAATTGGAGTCAAGTTAATAGAATCAGGCTAGTACCTGGTGACCAGGGAGGCCCTTTCTGAGGTAAGTAAGGTTACCCAATGAAGATAATCTCTTAGAATATTAGGGAGTGTAACCACCCAAGGAAAATAAAAAACTTAGGTAGGAAGATCAGGATGGAAAAACCAGACGTTTTATGTCTTCAGGAAACCAAGTGTAGTTTTGAGACAATGTTGAGAATAGGACCAAAGATTTGGAAGGATAGCAGAGTAATGGCGACTGATGCAACAAGTATGGGGGGAGGAATAACGATCCCATGGGACCCAATACTGATACATCTCTTGGAGTGGAGGGATAACCACTTATCCTTAGAGTCATCCTTCAAATTTTTAGACTCTGGGGCTTCGGGGACCTTGGTTAACATTTATGGTCCTAACACTTTCCCCCAGAAGCAGGACTTCATCCATCACTTGAGATGGCTGAGAAATCATGCCCAATAAGGGACCTGGATAATGGGTGGAGATTTCAACCTAATCACTTCCCTTAGGGAATAAAAGGTGGGGAGGAGGGTTTTGGACAAATACCAAGAGGATTTTAGGGAGATCCTGACACTTGGTCCCCTGGCAGATATGGATACGGGGGATGACTGGTACACGTGGAATAACAGGAGAGGTGGGGATCACTTGGTTACCTCCTGGATTGACAGATTTTTGGTGACAGAAAACATTGTCAGGGGGGCTGGGGACATCAAAACGAGTGTTGTCACATCCCCGTCCCTCAACCGGCGAAGAGGACGCGACGGACACATCAACATATCAAAGACGACCGGGAAAATAGCCCCACGAACATAATCAAAAGGAAAATGATGGAATTAAAACTTAACATGCATACACAGATGCATAATTCCTTATTCATACAGCGGAAGCAAACATACGTAAACATTCCAGCATTCAACGAAATTCATCATTTCACATAATACAATATATAAATTGCAGAGATGAAGTAACAACGACACTTATCTTTTGATGAGGAATTCACCCGCAACCAGCTACGTCGCTGCAACGTTCCACCCAACCATAGGCCAGCTTGCTCATCAAACCTTCAGCAACACTGCCACCCCCGAGCTGGGCATGATTCCTCCGGAATAAGGGTCAATTGCAGGCTTATACATAGCCAAGGGGACACATAACATCCAAACCAACACTGCTGGGTTTCACAGGCTTTTAGCAGACAAGCCAAGCCAGCACAGTCCAAGGTTCAACCACTGCATACCAGTAGCCAAACAATCCCTTCACATTTCTGTGAAGAAGTCATAAACAACAGAGGACAGCCCCAAACGAAAGATGAGCACAACTCAAGTCTACAAGGCAACTCAGAGTTGGTTTTGGCCCTAACGTGGCCAAAACAACTCAGCTGCAACCCAAAACAGGGTACCTCAGCAGCCACAACACACAATGAAAAGATAACGGCATTCCACGATTCCAAACCAGGAAATTTAGCCAACAGCACTCACAATTCCTCAATGGAACGGCTGGGCAACATCACACAGCCCACGAACAGAGGAGAGGCCAGCTCTCAGCGTGGACAGAGGAAAACACATCCAACGGATTGGCAATCTCCAGTGGTCCAAAACAAAATTGGAACTCACAGCCAGCAAAACACATGGGGAAGACAAAGCCCCAAAACACAGGCAGAGAGCATGGCTCACAACATGAAAACGACTCAGCAGCATCCAACAGTCATGGAAGAAAGACAGCAACCCAATTCGTGGGTAAAAATCAACAGCAAGCAGAAATCGTGGATTAAAAACCACGGTCTGGACACATACCAGGAGAATTCAGGCCCTTGAGGCCGTTCTACCTTCTTGCTGTGTGCACAAACCAGAGAAGAGCCGCGACTGGTGTGCGAGGAGGAACCAAACATACAATTCCAACCTGCGCATGAGGGAGAACTGACCAATCGTGAGAGAAACCGACCATGGGAGGAATGAAGACCTGCGTGAGAGAAACGAAGGTTCTCCACTAAGCATGCGTACTGTCCAAATTGACAGCAGCCTGCCAAAACCACGTTTTTCCATGCCCACGTTCCCCCATGCAATAACTGCCCCCAACTAACAAAGTCAAGACAATGAAGAGGTTGGAGAGGTTGGGTAAGACAAGAAAGGGTGGCAAATCAACAAAGGTGACAAAACATATGGGTTTTTTTTTCCCATAACCAAGGTTTGACATCCCCCACCCCTTATCCTTTGGAATCATGCCTTTTTCATTCAACGTTGCACTGCCGTAGCTGGTTGTGGTTTTAGTTTTATTTGATGTGCGGATTACATGATGCCGGATTATAATGTGCCCGATAGCACGACATACCAACGGCAACTACCCCTATTGTCGAAACATACTCAACTTAATCGATGGTGGGGATTTTGCCTTGAGCTCCTCACCATGATTAATTACAATATATATACATCATGCAAACGGGGTCAAAACCGGGGACATTACAAGTGTTCTTCCAGCTGCTGGGTCAGATCATTAGGCAATCAGTCTGGAATGGGACAGATCTAACACCAACCTAAGCAAACCCTTCATATTTGAATACTTCTGGATGGAACATAAGGAATTTAAGGGCCTTATGGAACAGTGGTGGCAGGAATTGGACCACACAGGGGGGGACCAGAATGTACAATTTCTAACAAAATCTCAAGGGTTTAAAGGCCAAGATCCACACGTGGAACAGGGAGGACTTTAGAAATATCTTCGAAGACAAGAAAATATTGATACAGTACATTGACCTAATCCAACAAGAGCGAATGGAATCATGATGGGATACAGAGCTGAAGGAAAAGGAGAAATACCTCCTCTCTCAACCAGATGCCAGAGAAAGACAAGAAGAGTTTTTTTGGAAACAAAAGTCTTGAGTCAAATGGCTTCAAGAGGGGGAAAAAACACCAAGTTCTTTCAGAACTCGGTGGTTCACAACAGACTAGGCTCGAAGATCCATAAAATCAAGAAAGCGGATGGGTCTCAGGTGGAGACTAGAAGAGAGGTTGAGGAGGAACTCACAAACTATTTCAAGGGAATCATGACTGAGGACAATAATAATAGGGATAAGGGCATTGCTCAGATAACTGGTCTCATCCCCAAGAAGGTGACTAGGGAGGATAATGAAACACTAAACAACCCCATATCCATGCAAGAAGTCGAAGAAGATGTGCACCAGATGACCCAGGTGTAGCTAGGGTTTTCACCCTAGCTTGTGCTGATGAGCACCTACTAAGGAATCTGGAATCCTTAGTAGCAGTTCAATAATGTAAACAAAAATAAACTGAAACAAAGACTAAGCTAAAGCAGTAAAAAGTAAATGACATGAAGTAAAAACAGTAAAGAAATGTATAATGGTGATTTTATTGATATTACCTCCGATGAGGAGGTTGGTGGAGTCCGTTGCGTTGGTCCGATGTCGGTGGCTTCGAGATCCAAGCTGCTTCTTTTCCTTCTTCGGTGGTGGAAATGGGCCAAAAAGAGTTCTCAATGGTGAAAGTAGCTTGATGGTAAGCTAGGGTTTCGAGAATAATTTCGGCAGAGGCAGGATGATTATGACTGTGGATGTGAAATGAGGGGTCTCCACCACTTATTTATAGTTTTTTAGTGGTGGAATGTTGGCCCATGGTTTTGGAAACCATATGGTTTAGGGCAGCTTGTTTAGGGTTTTTTCCTCCTTTCCTCATTATTTTATATTTTTTCTTCCCTTTTGAAGATTTT
>LPNX011202149.1:334723-448639 GCA_001517045.1 Pseudotsuga menziesii | reverse complement strand
AGTTTCAGAAGAATAAGCAGAATCATATTCCACTGTTTCAATTTTTTATTCCCATGAAATGTCGAGGAAACTAAAATCTTAGTCCCAGTCATTCAAGTTTCGCAAACTGGATATCACAGTAAATTTAAATATCTTTGAATTACAATACTGAGGATAAGTTCGAAGTTGTACTGTAAGCTACGTGTTTTATCTGTTCTTTCACTATGTTTATTGGAACTGATTTTTTTTTTACTTAATATTGCACAGACAACACTGATGATGGTTCAGAAGAAATGGATATAGATGGGCGTGTTGGGACAAAGAAGTCGCGCACAGAGTCAGGATCTACTCCACAAAATCTTGACACAGATAGCATCAGAACAAAGTTGAAGAGGAAAATGAGACCTCATGTGGAGGTAAATTGCAAATGTCCTTTGATTAATTATTGAAAATGAATAAGAAATATACTAATTATATCTAGATTTTATCTTGAGCTCATTCTAGTTCTATTTTTGCTGCTTGCCTACCAAAAGATCATTGAAGGACATAGTGCCTGTAACTTCATGAGCAGCTGATAGTAAAGTATTTCTTTTTGCCATATAAGATAAGTTGTGCACGGTTTAAATGTCTTAGAAACCTCTCTTAGGCATTTCATCTGGTATCAGAGCCAGCGAGGTGTAAATACTATGGACCTTTGGTTGAAATTTGACAACTGGATGACAAATTTGGTTGGTGTTGGTTGTCAGAGATAGATGAAATCTTTGTGGATGAAATACTATGGACCTTTGGATGTCCATACTTTGGAACCTCTGTGGAGAATGTTGTCAGAGATAAGTTTTTATAGTTCTGGAGACATGAAGAGGCAGGGAAGATATCTGAAGGACTTTACTCACTTTGCACAACAAAATCATATCCCACAGCATGTGTGAAGCATTGACTAGCACATGACCACCAATTTATATGGTTGAAAAAGATGAGTATTATTTCTGTGTTACACTCCAATGTTTAGCAGACTTAAATATTTGAATAAGGGTCACTTTATATATTAGTGACATGTGACCACTGACCAAACCAGCTTAACATTTAGATGTTGAGGTTATGGGTCATTGTTTAAAGTTTAAACCATGGTAATGAAGCATGTAATGAAGATGTGCGAGATAAATTGTAATGAAGCATGAGATAAAGATGTGCAAGATGTATGTATGCATGTGAGGGGGGTATACTAATTATGTAAGGATTATGACCTACTTCCACATGGAATTGGTCTTATGGCATTTGTATTTTTTTTTTAAAACAGTTATAGCCGTGGATACATCGACGGCAATTTTTTAAAAAATTTCACAGCCGTGGATACAGCGACGGCTCGGCGTGGATACAACGACGGTCCGGCGTGGATACAGAGACGGACAGGCATGGATACAGAGACGTCCAGGCGTGGATACAGAGACGACCAGGTGTGGATATAGGGAAATATAGAACATTGTCACTCTTGCGACGCAAATTAGGGGCCGTCTCTATTGCGACGGAATTGTTTCCGTGGGAAAAAAAACACTTAGACGTGGCAATATCCACGCTTTTTCGTGGATATTGCCACGTTTTTCCATGGAAAAATTGATCACTTGTACTATTGATTGCCTCATCCAATAAAATGGAAAAGATGATAAAAAGGGAGCTCAAGCCTTCTTCTTACACTGCTATGCTATGGAAAGGATAGATGATGAAAGACAAAATACCAATCCTCGTGAATTAGAACAACTCTTGGAGGAACATAGTGAAAGCAATGTAAATGGTGGAGACATAGCCATTTCTCATTGAAATATATTGTGCTCTAAAATATGTGTATATGTGTGGTTTGACTACCCAATGTGCCATTGAATTGTATCTTTGTATTCCCTTGATCTTCACTTAATAAAGAAAGTCTAATAAAACTAAATAGTTTAGTAATTTGTTATTTATTAATGAATGGCTTGATATGTCACATCATTTAATTGTGACCCTTGATTTGTACAAAGTCACATTGTACTCCTTGTAAAAAGCATCAATTCAATAAATAAAATAAATCTTTTGGAATATACATTCCAAGTTGGTATCATAGCATTTGGTTCAATTGGTTCTCTCTCCTCCGTGAGTTCGTTGTCATTTCCATTCATCTCCTCTCCTGCCACCTCCATTCATTTCCACGCTTCCCACCTCTCATCTCTACTGCACTCTGACCCATCATAACCCTATTTTAATATTTGCAACATTTTTTTTAAACTATTAAAATTTTGCAATAAATTTATTATTATTATTTTTAATAATAAATTATCATTATTGGAATTAATATTTTAATAGTAAAATTCTCTCCAAATCAAATTTAAACAAGATGAATATAAGAAATGCAAAGAGAAACCCCCCAAAGAACAATGATGTGTTCATAAAGTCAGATGATGATATACATGCCCAACCCACAACATCGTTCACAAGGTGAAGATTGATTTACCAAGATTCGATGGTGAAAATAATCGATACGAGATTCAATGGATCAACAAAATCGAAAAATATTTTGAAATGTACAATATATATGGAAATGATGACAAATTGAATGTTGCAACCATGTACATGGATAAAATTGCTTGTTACTGGTTCTTATGGTGGGACTCAACAATGAAGGGAGGAAGACTAGTTAGAGACTGTGACACCTTCAAGACAAATTTCTTTAAATGATTTCAAGACATGGAAGAAACTAAAATATACAGCAAGCTCACTCATTTACAAAAATAAAGAACCGTGGATGAATATTTTAGCAATCTATTGATCCTGACCACTCATGTCCAAGATAGAACTGAAGAACGAATCCTGCAAATTTCCATTGGCGGGTTGAAAATTCAAAGTGAGATAAAATTATTAGATGTCAAAGACATGGAACAAGCCCATCAAAAATAAAAATTAATTGAAGAAAAGAAAAAATCACAACTTTCATTGCTTTATATACCATCCCACCTAAGAGAAAATGGGAAAAAAGGACGATAAACCATGTCGTAAGTGTAATTCCCCTAATTGGCGTCCAAGACATAAGTATAAAAATAAGAATCTATTCTTGTGTGAAAAAAGTAATATTGGCGATGATAATGATGAAGAATCAAGCAACACACCTTACTCTAACACATAATCAGATAGCGATGAGCTTAGCAAAGAGGAGGCTAACATCACACCAATTCTCTCAGTGGTTGTACCCCAAACCCTTAAATTGTTTGGCCATATCAAGAACACTAAGTTGGTGGTGTTGGTCGATAGTGGCCAGAGTGCACACAAATTCATAGAATCTAGGGTAGAAAAACAGTTAAAGATATTCATCTACCCTACCGCCATATTACATGTATCAATACCAGGAAACAAGACCACACCGTGTGACGGTAAATTCCATAAAGTAGAACTAGCTATAAAGGACTACAAGCTAAGATCGCTAATGTATGTTATGGAAATCAGAGGGGTTGAAATTGTTTTAGGTGCACAATGGTTGGAAACAGCTGGATTAAAATTACGAGAACAATTTATAAGGTTCTATGAAAATGGGAGGAAATATAAGCTTTACAATATTAACTCCCCCTCCCCAAATTGCCTCATATAATAAAATGGAAAAGATGATAAAAAGGGAGCTCAAGCCTTCTTTTTACACTGCTATGCTATGGAAAGGACAGATGACGAAAGACAAAATATTGATCCTCGTGAATTAGAACAACTCCTGGAGGAACATAGTGACATCTTCCAAAACCCACCTCATGGCCGTCTCCCGCCCCCATGTTCTAGGGATCACATCATCGATTTGATACTAGGATCAACTCCAATTAGAAAAAAAATCATACGAATAATCTCAGAGGAACAAATAAGAGATCGAACGTTTGGTGCAAGAACTATTAGACACTGAAATAATCACACGTAGTAAGAGTCCTTTCTCTACACCAGACATACTCGTTAGGAAAAAAGATGGATTGTATAGACTTTGCATTGATTATCAAGCGTTAAACAAAGTCACCATAAAAGATAAATTACCCATTCCCTTTGTTGATGAATTGTTGGATGAGCTACATGGTGCAAAATATTTTTCTAAACTAGACTTAAAATCAGGATATTACCAAATCCATATTCGAGAAGAAGATGTCCCCAAAACAACTTTCTGCACTCACAAAGGTTTATATGAATTTTGAGTGATGTCGTTTGGATTATCCAACGCTCTGGCAACATTTCAAGTAGTAATGAATGACTTGTTTCTCCATTACCTAAGAAATTTTATGCTAGTGTTCTTTGATGATATCCTTATTCATAGTAAAAATTGGAACGTGCACCTCAAGCATGTAGAAACAATATTGAAGCTTCTAGAAGAAAACAAATTTTATGCTAACAAATCAAAATGTTGTTTCAGGAAAAAGGAAATAGAATTTTTGGGGCACATTGTTTCATCCGATGGCATTAAGGTCGATCACAAAAAAATATGGCTATCACAGAGTGGTTGTCCCCCAAGTCGATTACATCATTAAGAGACTTTATGGTTCTAACAGGTTATTATAGAAGATTTGTTCACAACTACGCCCAAATTGTAGCACCCATAACATCACTATTAAAAAGGGATTCTTGAGATGGGTTAAGGATGTAGAAACATGTTTTGAAGAATTAAAAACCCTAATGACATCCACACTAGTGTTAGCAACTCCTGATTTTACAAAGACATTCATCCTTGAATGTGATGCTTCAGGGACAGGCTTAGGAGCAGTTCTCATGCAAGATAAACATCCCATTGCTTTCGAAAGCTGAAAGTTAAAGCCAAGTGAGAAAACAAAATCCACATACGAAAACATAATGTTGGGAATAATGCATGCCCTTGCTAAATGGAAGCAATATTTGTTCAGGGAAAAATTTCTTGTTAAAAAAGACCACACCAACTTGAATTATTTTCTAACTCAAAAAAATCTCTCTCCTGAACAACAGAAATGGGTAAGAAAAATCCAAGTCTTTGATTTCGACATTTTGAATAAAAACGGTAAGGAGAATATGGTTGCAGACACCTTATCAAGAAAACATGAGAGTGATGCCTCACTATGTTCCATATCCATAGTTGTTCCTGAATGGATTTCAGAAGTCCAAAGTGAGTATGTGAAAGACCCATAGACAAGGAAGCTAATTGAATAAGTTGAAAACAAAAAAGCAATAAACTCCAAATATCATAGGAAAAAGACATACTATGGTACAAACAAAGAATATATTTACCTAGTTCATCAAAATTCAAAACTCAAGTTTTAAAAGAGAACCATGACTTCATGACAGCGGGCCATGTTGGTTTCTTTAAAAGATACCACAATATCTGCCAATCCTTCTTTGGAAGGGAATGAAGTCTGATATCCAGAAATATGTGGCTATATGTGATACTTGTCAAAGGCAAAAGTTCGAAACGGTGGCTCCTCCCGGTCTCCTACAACCCCTTCATATTCCAACCCAAAAATGGTCTGATGTATCCATGTATTTTATCACCGCCCTTTCTACATCATAAGGAAAGGATACTATATTTGTAGTCATTGATAGATTAAAAAAATATGCTCATTTCATTACTATTTCATCCAAATCTAAAGCTATCCAAGTTGCATATAGTTATGTAAATAATATATTTAAGATGCATGGGTTTCCCAAGGTTATTGTTAGCAACAGGGACCTGAAATTTACCAACAAATTTTGGAAAGAATTGTTCCACAAATTTGGGAATTCTTTAACTAGGAGTACCTCGTACCACCCCTAGATAGATGGACAAACTAAAGTAGTAAACAAATTCCTTGAAGGAATCCTAAAGAATTTTGTGAATGAACAAAAAATTCAATGGGTATAATGGATACACCTTGTAGAATGGTGGTACAATAGTAGATATCATACATCAACAAAAATGTCACCTTTTGAAGCCTTATATGGGTATCCACCTCATACAACAAGAGAATATGTCATCAATAATTTCAAAGTTCCAGCAACAAGAGATTACCTAGCGACATCTGATGAGGTCATCCTTATTTTGAAGAACCATCTCGAATAAGCAAGAAAACATATGAAACAACAAGCATACTAAAAAATAACCGATCTAGAATTTGAAGTGGGTGATTAGGTGTTTGTTCTCCTTCAACCCTACAAATAAACTTCACTAAAAATTCCAAAAATCATAAACTTGCACCCAAGTTCTATGGCCCATATTAAGTTCGAAAGCGAATGGGACAAGTGGCCTATGCTCTAAACATCCCAAATAAAGGAAAAGTACATGATGTCTTCCATGTGTCATGCCTAAAGAAGAAAGTGGGCTTAGATACTCGCATACAAACTAATTGCCTATGTTAAATTATGAAGGATAATTAGCGCTAGAACAAGAATGCATTTTGGAAATTAAAACCATAACACTTCGCTCCAGATCAATCAATGAATACCTTATCAAGTGATAAACTTACCAGATGATGAAGCTACATGGGAGAATGAATATTTTCATTCGCGCCACCCATCCTTACCAATACTTTGTGGACGAAGTATTCCAGAGAGGGATGACTTGTAATAAAACTAAATAGTTTAGTAACTTAATTAGTAATTTGTTATTTATTAATGAACGGCTTGATAGGTCACATCATTTAATTGTGACCCTTGATTGTATAAATACTCATTGCACTCCTTGTAAAAAGCATCAATTCAATAATTAAAATAATTATTTTGGAATATAGACTCCAGAAAGCATATTCTTAATTTTGTATTTTTTTGTGTGAAAAGGGTTTTTCTTCACGATAAATCTTTATCTGTTTTTGAAGTGAATGCATCTATGACTTGTAGCTATCCTTCACTATGATTTTTTCTATCTATAGCATGTTATTTTATTGTATTGATTAGTCCTTACCTTGGTTTCAAGGACTATAGGAATTGATTTGGTTGATTTCTATTAATCTTGGAGATTTCACAAAGCATAATATTGTTAGTTTTTTTGCATGCACTTCTGTTCTAGCCAATGAATGGTTTGGAGGACCTATTTGGATTCTTTTCGAGGAAACTATGCATTTGCACTCATGGAACCTTTAATTTAGTGTGCGTACATTGTTAACTTGATGGGCCTTCATTCTACTACCTGGTAGGGTTGAATATTTATCCTGGGAAACAATTGCTAATTAATAAACCTGCCAAGTATATAGTCCATACCTATGCATCGAATGGTTCTTGAAGTGAATTCTAGGAATACTAGCCATGGTAAGACCATTTCTTGTCAATTTCATTTATATGTTAAATTCTCTCTTAGGGAGAACCTAATAAAGGCTCTAGGGTTTTATTCCTAATCCTGGCATGTCTGTAATGGATACCAATCTAAACTTCCCCTAGCATGCTTATAACATGTTGCCATTTAAAATATAATGTCACTCCATTACTCTCTATCTATACCCATGGATACTCATTACCCTCACGAGGATAAATTTGTCAATGGTGATATGGGAAAAAATATGGAATCTCACCGTGTTCTCACTGCAGCCTCTTATTGTTGCTAAAGAACCACCCTTTTGATAAATGTTGTGAGTGGCTCAAAAGTATTGCAATGGAAAAATGCATATGCTAGTCGTGTCTACGATTTGGTCTAGTGTACTGCATTTAATTTTATTGTTTATACATGCAATATTTTCTTTACATGCAAAAAATTTGTTTGGAATAGATATTTGTGTTGACACAGATCAGTCAATAGGGGTTCACGCTCTGTCGACACCCTTAACTCAACGATCTCCCTGAGAAACGACCTAGACAGGTTTTACTCCATTCGACAACACCTGCGAAGAAGATGAAGTCTCACCTGAGATGTTTGAGGGAGAGATTTCGGAACCATGTTTCCGTAGTAAGGAGGGTTTGTGCATCTATTGTCCAACTATTGTAACATTAATTTAGACATCTAGACAAAGGTTTACTTTTATGAATTCATATCAGATCATAGCAATTCAATTACTCATAAACAGACCAATCACCATAACATGATTTAAAACACAGAAACGTTGCATCATTTAGAAAGAATAGTCATGTTGCGGTATTGGTTCATTCACATCGCCTCATTCAACACAGAAAAGAGGAAAGACATAAAACATAGTATTTCCATCAATCCCCGTCATGTCACATTACTTTTGCATCAAAACAGGTTCTCAAAAACATCTTCACACTTGCAATACAACAGAAATCAATCTTCCCCAGATCACAATTAGCATAATATCCTAGATATCATAGCATAAGGATAGTGATAAAAAAAATCTCGATCAAAAATATCTCTTTAACATTACATTCCTATCTCTATTTATAGGCTTGCACCATTTTACAAAATGGCCCACTTTCATCAACTTCCTAACTAACTTGGACCAAAACTACAAAACTATGACCAAATACTACAAAATCATGACCAAACCAACTCTTTGTCGACTTTCCCGCATTGCGTGTCATCCTTGGTATTGTGCATCATATTTGATCTTGCGCATCATCTTGGGTGCTGCACAACTTATCTTCAACAAAACCGCCTGCCAACCCCAACACAATCTTGTGGCTCACCCTCGACCCATGTCAACTGGAAATAGTGTAGTCTCCTATTTTGATCTTGAAGTCCTCATATTATTGTTTGACTTCTTCTACTTTCTCCTTCATCTTGTCACAGATCTCAATGCAGTCTGCAACATCCCGTTCAAGTGGATGTTCAACAATCTTCGTGTTCACATCTCTTTGACTTTCCTGCACTGCTTGAAGTGCAATAACTTCTTTCAATGACAGCTGCTCGCCAATGTGTTGATGTATTTGTAACTTCGGAATGTATTCACCTATATATCTTATGTATTGTACCCCGATGTTTATTCTGGGAAGTGTCTGTAATGTATTGAAGTCATGTCATGCCCCGATGTGCCTATCGGGAGATTCAATAATGTAAACAAGTCATGTCAAGTCATTGTGAGTAACCATCCTATTGTTCAAGGGTTAAAGTCCCTGCAGTTGTGGGGCCCTAGGGTTATTAGACTATCCTAAAGAAGTCGACCCTAGGTGAGTTATTGTAAGTCAAGGAAACAGTCCCCACCATTGTGTTAAGGATAATGCTCCTTGTTGTTTGGAGGGGAAAAGTCCCCACAAGTTGTGGGGCACTAGGGTTATTAGACTCTCCTAGAGATGTCAGCTCTAGTAAGTAATTGTTAAGTGAGGCCGACATGTTAGAGTGGACATTAAGTGAACGAAATAATATAAATAGAGAGTGAGCCTCTCTATTTATCACACACACACTCACTCACTGGGGTGCATGAGTGAGAGAGAAGTTGCTGAGACAAGAGAGATACTACTACTGTCGGGAGATCATCTTACTGTTTTTGGGGTTTTACTTTTGGGGTTTTCTCCTTTATGGTTTCCTCGAGGAAAATATTTGTGTCCATTGTCTCTTGTGTTTGATTTCCATGCTTGTTATTCTCTCAGTTAAAGATCCTAAGATAATGCTAGCTTGAATGATAAAAATCTAACATGGTATCAGAGCTAACCTAAGAAGAAGACATTATGCAGCTGCATAAGCTAGGGCTTCTTTATTTTTGGGTCTCTCTCCATAATCCATCAGCAAAAGTATGATAGGATAAATCTCCATTGAAGGGCGCATCTTTCTGTCGAAGAAAAATTCGATTCCGAGCATTTTCAGTTTTTAGTGCAGGAAATTAGGGCTTCTTACAGAAGAGGAATTTTTGAGCGATCCCGACATAGGATTGCTCTCCTCATCAAAATCAAAGTTTAGAGACCCGGGTCGATATTTAAGTAACATTTATAACAAATCATTTAAGTAACATTTATAACAAGTACCAGTCACCTCACAGGCGGTACATCAACCAAATACATATATAGGGTTTTATTTATAATTACTTAGACTAGACTTCCAGGACTATACTCACTTTATAGTTGTAGTCAATTTGCTAGTGAAGGGTGAAGGCCGAAATTGAGAAGGCTAGGGAAAAGGATGACTCACCAACTTAACATCATGACACTTTGGATATGGGAAGGGAATACTCACTATAACCATATGCCGGACAAACAATAACATAGGGAATGGCAATGACTTACAAATGGTTGAGTTGTTCAGAGAGTGCTTATTCAAATTAGGCATCATGTCTACATCAAGTTTGATCCAGGTTCATTAGAACCATCAATTTTATTTCCATGGCCTTTTTGGCCTATATGTCCTTTTGGAGACTTCACGAGTGCTTAAAAGCACAACTAACTGCAGCTTCTTCCAGGACATATTCAAATTTATAAGGTTAGCAATATTTGGATATAGCATATATTTAACCATTACTTTTGGGACCTTTTCTTATACCCTTCACGGAGTATTTTAGCATTTTATTTCTCTTTCCCTTTGCTTGTATATGTTAAGAAACACATTTTAGAATTTACATTTTCCATGGGCGCAAATATAAACATTTCCAATATGAGCTTTCAGTTTTAGCCAACAACATCTCAAGTGACTAGGGGGAGTTCTGCACAGTGCCAAACATCGGGACAACCGACTAGAATGATTTAGGCATACAATCCAACTCACTAATAGCAAGTTTTGTCACCAAATCAGAGCCAAGACACGCTATAAACAGGGAGGTTTGTCCAACAAACGTTCTAGTGGGGAAAAGGTCCTCCATGCCATAAGTCAAGTAGTAAGTCGGGTTAAAAACAAAACTTGAAGGTAATGGATGGGTGGAGAGAGTGAAGGATGAATCCAACACTAGCAAGCCAAATAATGGTGGGAATGACTACCTCTATTCTCCCTAGGGAGGGTAAAACAAATGAGTATAGATCAGGAACTTCCAAGTCTAAGTAGGGACACCAATACATAGTACAAATACATCCAAGCATATATTTATGACCGCTAGATGATGATACTAAATGTTAGTATATGTCACAAAGATGAGTATAAGAGAAATGATAACCATAACACAATAAAATAAATGTCGAGTCATAATCATGCAAATAATCCATCTGAACCATCATCTATCTAATGAGAAAGCATTGATACAAATCTGGGCATCAATAACTACTCTGTAAATGACTAAATGGTTACATGAGTCATCGAATCTGAGTGTCCTAAGACTCAATCTTGACATGGGAGAGTATAATAGTCCACTAATAAAATAACGATCCATCAAAACTACTCATCTCAACATCACATATGTAAGAGATCTAGCTGAACAATGTACTGTATCTAAAAAATATAATACGGTATCTTGGCTACTATATATCTGATAACATCTGGCTCCAGTTGGGGCACATGCTCTGCTGAAAAGAGCGCTTGAGAACCTCAAAATCTCTGGTCCCCGTACTTTGCTTCTTGCATCCTTGATCAATCCTTCCAGCTCTGCAATCGCTACCAAAATGTCACCGACTACCTGCAGCATGTCTAGATCTATATCAAAATCACAAACCGGTCATCAGAACAATATGTGGATATTATATAAAATATTGAAATAAAAATGCATGAAACTAAAAAACAGAAAATAAATCTAATATATAACCATAACTTTCAAGAAATTTTTTTATTTTTATTATGCAGGATAAAAGGAACAGAAATCAAAACTATACTAAGAGCTTCAAAGGCAAGCTTCAGGAAAAGATGCAAGATTCTATACTACTGCAAGGAAAGGATTATTTCATCCTACCTACCCTACTCTAACCCATTTAGACAAGTGTTAGGTAAAATCATAAATCCAATTGAACCACTTGCTGAACGAATCTATTGATCTTTCTTTATAATTAATGACCCAAGAAGCCAAATATGGTTTAAAAGTAATGTATATGAAAATTGAAACCATTTTAACTTGTTGTTTGAAATTCAAAGAAAGATCTGGAATGAAATCATACCAAGCACGTGATTGACTTTTGATAAATTCGTCCATCAAAATACTGATAGGATCATAAAAGGTATGCAAGTTCACTCTTGATGGAAGAAGACAATATGATTCATGACTCGGCCACTCTAAACAGTTCTCTGTTTTCTCCTCTACCCTACTAGGACTTTCAATTCTATTCACTCCAGGAGAATCAAATGGGGACAAGTTGTAATGTAATGAAACTGTGAATGAGATCAAGCCCATTTGCTATTTAAAAATGGAGAGAAGATGAAATTGATCTTTATACACCTTCTTCAGCCATCCATAATACAGATTTACAAATTGAAAAAAATTATTCATTACGGATGACTGAGAAGAGACATGAAGTGCATTTTCCCCAATTACGTGATAATGCTTAAACTCTTGATTCAAAATTTCGAGAGTAATAACTTGATTAAAATACAAACCCATACAAGAAGACTTGAAGAGTTGGGATGAGAGGGTGGATTAAAAATTTTCTCCTAGAATTGGAATAATTGATCTCAGAATTTGATGAGAGGAAAGAGCTTTAAAATTAATTCCAATAGTGATTTCAATATTTGAAACAAGGTCAATATCCACATATTGAACCAACATATTCTGATCAATGATTGGATGAAGAATTCTATTTATACTATCAGGACAAGGCTCCTCATTGCAATGTTCTTGATCAAGTTCACTTATAATCGTATCATCATGTGATTGTTCTTCTTTACGCTCTAGATAAGGATAAAAATCAATAATTTTGGTTTCAGTTACCCTATCATTCTTACAGGAGTGCTCTTCAATCACAATATGACCACAAGATTGCTCCTCAATAGAAGTTTGACTAATTTCGTTGAAGTCTAAATCTAGATTCAGATGGCTTGAATACTGACTCACATTATCGTCAATTAGGCAATGACTATGGAGTTTCTCTTCTAAATGCTTTTTAATGGACTCATAAATGGAAGGATCAACTATGGATGCTTCTTGATTATTAGGTTCCCTTCCACGGATTAAATCCAAGATTTGCTCTGTGACTGCTTCAGGTAATAATAATAGAGTATCTTGTATGATTTGATTGATATACTTCTTAATTTCAGCATGAGGTTTTGAAACATTATCCTCAAAGTACCACGTAACATTATTATGGATTGCAGGCATGCTCATAATTTGAAACATTTCAAGAGAGGAATGATCCAATTGAGACAACAAATTGCCAATATATTGATTATAATCATTACCAGATTCACACTCTAAAGAACTATCAGTGTTCCTACCCCACTTATCTATTGATAGATCTGTGAACATGTCATACCCAGTGATGGATTCTGGTGCTAAATGATCAAACCATTGTTGAACGTCCCCTTGCTTCTCCTAAGGCTTGCATAAAAACAACTTTATTGTCCGCACCTCTAATTTCCATGTAATCCCAGAGAATGTCCAAATGACTTTCAATATATATATCATTATTTTCGCTAAACTAGGGCAACCTCCTAGTGTAATCATTTGGCATAGGATGAGGTGATACTGGTATTTCACAAAATTCAAAAGGAGACCGTTTGTCTTGTTTTTTAACAGCTTTGGTTATTTGGCTATAATGCTTTGACTAGGGCCCACTTCTAGGTTCATGTCGACTTACAGGTCCACTCAGGATGGTTGGGAAATATTTATTGCATGGGTGAGGAAGTTGGTGGGTATGATAAAGATTGTGATAACTAGATTCATACCCATAGTCATGCTCGAGGTCATCCTCATACCCGTAGTCTGACCTTCTTCTATCCCTTTCATTTATTTGTCTTGTATTTTCAATCATGTTTTTGGTTAATTCCTTCATGTGCCTTAGAAATACTTTGAATTCATTATGAGTTATGGTGTGTTCTAAGAACTTAGGGTTAATATGTTGGGAACGGTCCTCAGTGGAGTCACCAGGTGAACCACACAAGTAATTCACTGAAAAAGATATGTCATAGGGAAAGGCAAGGAATGTTGAAGCAAGGTAGGACTCTACCTCCCTAGCAACGACGCCAAAATGTTATCACCAACCTTGTAGTTTCCTATGTGAGATAGATCCGGATGGATGGTAGAGGGACAAGTAACTAAGGAGGTGGAACCAAGACTGCCTAGACACCCAAAAGGATGGCTGTCACACCAATCAAGGCAGTATTCGCTTTATGTTACCTAAGTCCAAGATAACAACGGGGAAGATCCAGATCTACTCCCGACAGGAGAGATCAAACCTAGACACCAGATCAGATCAAGTATGGCTTGAGGTACGTAAGGTGTATGGTAATTGGAAACTCTAGATCTATGGAAGATAATACTAAGTGGACTAGGGTTTTGGATGAGGGCTTCAGTTGTATGAGGGTTGATCCAAAGTGGAATACAAGTGACCTATCGAGGTGATTCTAGATCTAGGGTTGAGGTACTAGAAACTAATGAAGATAACCACTGCCTTGGGAACGTAACTGAGGCAGGGTGGGTAAGGACAGAGTTGGGACTGTCTAGTACCAAAGGGACAGACTCAATGAGAGATATGACAATGTCAGATTACTTGAATCATCAAGGAGCAGTCAAATTTCAGGGGAAAGAGGTTAAAATAGGGCTAGAATTAGGCTTGGAGATCAGTGCCTGTTGGTCCTTGGGAAATGGAGTTGGTATTTGCACAATGTTATAATGGGCCCACTTGGGATATGCCCTGATCTGTGGACCCAGGAAAGTGTTTGGCCCAAAAAATCCAGTTTGCAAGGGAAACAAACAGAAGGAGGACTAGCGCTAGGGTTTGGAGAGGCAGATATGTAGATCTAGGACAACCATGAGACTATCAACTCAGTTTTGGAGTGGATATGAGATCAGAATGTCCTGATCTACAAACCCAAGTAAAAAAATTTCAGAAAAAATCAAATCTAGAAAAGCCAAAATCTGATGAGGGAAGCTAGGATGCTGAAAGTCATTTTTTCATATCTAGGGCTACCTAGAAGGAACTAGATTAGCATTGGGGGTGTTCTGGAGTGAGGGATACTTGATCTACAAACCCAAATGATTATTTTCTGGAAAAATTAAAATTTGGAAAAGTCAAAATTTTAGTAGGGGCGTTGGGGTTTGAACAGTTAGAAAGTCAGATATAGGGAAAACCAGTCACAATCTGGACAACGTTGAAGAGGATTTAATGAGAGGGATGCCCGATCTACAAAACTTGGTGGTGGTTTTTTCAAAGATCAAGTGGTTCCTTGATTAAGTATTTTTTGGATTTTTTATTATTTAGGAGTTTTTTCAGAAATTTTGAGGAACAGAAGGTACAATGGATTGAGATCTAAAAGAAAAGAGATAGACTTGAAGATCTTACCTAGAAATTATTTTAGATTCCTTGATGATGATGATCCCTGCAATCCTGATCAATTCTGGAAAATCTGAGTGAGTTCTAGGACCAATGTTATGCTCCAAGTAACCAATGTGCCCCCTATCCTACACAAGCAAACGTCAACAATATCAATTTTGTTGTACCACGAAATAAAAATCTAGATCTACAAAAAAGTAACAAGATGTAGTCATATATCACAATGAAGCTAATGAAAACCCCCCGATACAAGGCAAAGACAATTCGATCGAGTTGAGGCCCCCCTGCAAAAATGCCCTAGCTAAAAACGCCCTCCTGTAGACAAGACAATGATCTCGAAAAAAGATATAGATATCACACAATATTTCGAATGCTAGGAAGCAAGATACTTTCTAATCACCACTGAAGAACATCAGATGCAAAGAAGATCTAGAAAATGTCCACAAGAAAAATCTTTCTATTATTCAGATTCAAGAGCCAAAGACCCCTTACAAATGAGAAGATCTCTCCTTTAAATAGAAATGAGAAAACCAAATTCCTAACCACTTTCAAAACGAGTGGCTAAGATTAAAAGATATAAATGTTCCAATCAATGGTTGAGATGAGCTTAACATACAATATATGGATCAATATAATGATAAAGTACCAAAGTGGACTAAATCACCCATAAGGAGGGTGGCCCACTCAACAAGAAATAAATGAAGCACATGGTGGGTCCTTGAAATGTTAACTAGCTCCCTCTAGGTGCCCCATGGCACAATAAAATAAAATAATATTTTAATTTTTTGACTTTGTGCCTCCTTGAAGAAATCGTGAGCCTCCCAAAAGCTCCAGAAAATAATATAAAAATGCCCAAAAAATAGGTGTGGTCCTAATCAGGTACTGCAACTGTTGGAGAAGGTGTGGAGGACATCAAACTCATCATCAGGACTCATCCCATGTTATTTCCTTGCCTCAGTAGGTCAAATTGATTCCTACAGCAGCCATTTAATCATTTTTTAATTTTCCTTGGGAAACATGAACCTGCCAAAATAGCCTCCTATGGTGCCTACGTTGTCGAACTGATCCAACCAAGCTCTCTGGGATAGGGGTACTATGGTACAATCAAGTGGCTATGCAACCTATGACCCATACAATTCCCTAGGAGATCCCAATAAAATATCTCCCTACTCAGACACATCATCCTGTGAAGCAAAACTGCATCAGAAAAGTAAATTGAGCTTGATCATCTCTGCAAGTGCCCAGAACTAAAAATAAGCTATCTCACTAGACTTAGAGAGTCCAAATCCATCTAGGGTGCATACTCATGCCCCTACCAGGTCTCTGCCTGATCATCAACAATATCCACCTGTAAATGACCAAATACCAATAATATAACTCAGGATACCATCCATCTGGTACAAGTGTTACAAGGATAAGACATGCTCTGCAAATTGCTTAAGTAACGTTTATAACAAGTAGCAATCACCTCACTGGAAATACATCAACCAAATACATATATAGCATTTTATTTATTATTACTCAAACCAGACTTTCAGGACTATACTCACTTCATTGTTGTAGTCAATTTTCTAGTGAAGGGTGAAGGCTGAAATTGACAAGGCTAGGGTAAAGGATGACTTACCAACTTAACATCATGACACTTTGGATATGGGAATGGAATACTCACTATAACCATATGTCGGACAAACAATAACACAGGGAATGGCAATGCCTTACAAATGGTTGAGTTGTTCACAGAGTGTGTTATCTCCCAAAATAAATTTATTTTGATAGTATGAATAATTCGAGTCATGTAATGAAAGATTATAAGACGACTAACAAATTGAAGGTCTCTGTTTGTGATATGGTTAAAGAAATTGTAAATTTTAGATTTTTGTGGCTTAGGCGTGGTTCTTAATAGCTCATTAGCCACCGAAAGGCTTTGTTTCGGTAGCTAACGGTTTAACGCAAGATAAAAGTAAACCACCGAAAGCGGGCCCGAGCGAGTAAATGGTAAAAACACTTTCGATGGCTTAGGTGAGACTTCAGACGACTCATTAGCCACCGAAAAGTGTTGCTTTCGACAGCTTAGTGAAAATTCCAAGAAGGGTTTTAACCGCCGAAAGCAGACAGAGAGTGACATTGGTAAAGGCACTTTCGGTGGCCTAGGCGAGACTTTTGACATCTCATTAGCCACCGAAAAGTGTTGCTTTCGGTAGCTTAGTAAACATTTGTAGAAGAGCGTTAACTGCCGAAAGCAAGAAAAAAGGCATCGGGGAAAAAGCGCTTTCAGTGGCTTAGGCGAATGCTCTAACATTTCATTAGCCACCGAAAGGACGGGTTTTTGACGGTTAAAAGGGTTTTTTTGAGGATACCACTATCCGCCGAAATCTGAGTTTCACCACGAGATGTGGTAAATGGTTTCGGTGGCTTAGGTGAAAGGGATATCATTTCATTAGCCATCGAAAGCCATCATTTCGGCGGCTAGCAGACAAACTCCTGGAGACTGTTAACCACCGAAAAGGTAAAAATGGAAACGGTTAGAAATTGGTTAAATCATACCCCGTAAGCCAAGAAGCGATCATTACAAAGCGTGATAAACTACTGAAAGGACATGAGGCTGTGTAACTACATGAGGGAATGAGTAATAAGGTCGTTATGTGAAACTAATGATGACTGAGGTGATGAAACCCTCTTTCTCCCTCCACCTGTCCACAGATCTACAGAAAGGACCAACGAGTATCTAGACTGGTTTTGACATCATTGATGGGAAGAGGTCTCAAAAAGATAAACTAAAGACATCACCCTCTGACCTCAACCTCAATCATCAAGGATAAAGCCCTCATAATCAGTGCCAAATCTTTAGTACACCCTACCCTCAAATTGAGCATTTCTCTCCACTAGAAAAACCATCTCTGAGAAGCAGTATGCTAAAACACTGTCATACATAACTTAAACTTATTTTTGCAGGTACCCAGGAGTGGCATTCAGCAAGATGAAGAAGGGAGGACTTCCTCTCAGGAAGGAGTTGGGAGATATTAGCTATTTGGAAGCACATCGAGAGTTCTACCAACTTTTCCAGGATGCTGGCTGCTATAGGTTTTGTGAGAAGATACAAGGTTCACATCAGCAAGTGGCTGAGGCATTTTCTCTCTCATTTGATGGCTCCAAGGCAGTCATAGGCAAAGAGGAATTCCACATAGATGAAACCCTAATTACTGAAGTGACTGAACTCCCTGGCACAGGAGAAAAGTGGTTCAAAACCACCATACCAAAGGATGTAGAGTTCAGGTCTTACCTAAAGCCTGAGCATAGAGGAGTGGTGTCGAAGAAGAGTGTGCCATCCTCCCGGTTAGAAGAGTGGTGGCAGCAACTGTTGAAGGCCATTATGGTCTACATAACATGTGAAGGAAGATATAACAGAGGCATGATCTACCATTTTAATTTAATGAACCACTTCATAGGTAAAAGCCCACTAAATTTTTCCTTTTACTTACACAGGATTTTGGGAAAAATAGCACACCAAGTGAAGGCACAGCCAACCAATATTGCTGGCAGACTGTCTCACCATGGCCTTATCCAACTGTTGATCTAAGAGTTGCTAAAAAGGAGGAATATGGCATGGATTTATTTCTTGTTTTGGAATGGATTTGAAATAGGCCTTCAACTAGAATAAAAGGGGAAGTCTCCTGCCAAAATGTCCAGCACACCAAGGAGTGGGAGAAGAAAGAGAAGGGCTATATCCCCAGCAATAGTAGAACAACCTCCCTCCTCTTCCAAATCCAAGAAGGTCAAAAGAAACTTGGATTTCAGTGAGAAGGCCCAGGAAGTTACAACACACTGTGAGAACATATTGAACCTACCATACTCAGACTCAGAAGAGGAACAAGAAGAAGGTGCAGGCCTAGATCTGTAGATTGTAGCAGTGACTGAAGAACTACCATCCCCTACACTAAAAGAGCAAGAGGAATCAACAAAGAAGGCTTCCTCTAGCAAGCCCAAAACTCAAAAGATAAATCAGCTGCTGAGGCAAGTATATGAGATGGAAGTTTTGGTCAGAGAGGTAAAGAGAAATAATGCTACATTGACCAATAGGAACAAGTTCCTGCATAAATATTCCCTAGAGTAGAGAGAAAGGTATATTTTCTTAAAGAGACTGAATACAAGGTACCTAAAAGACAACACAAGATTGTATAGGATGACCAGTATTTAGAAACTGTAGATAAAAGAGGCCAAGTTGAACCCTAGTAGCCACCTCACATTAGAAACCATAGCTGAAGCTACAGTTAGCCTTCACTCTCCAGAAGCCAGTCAGGATGTTGTTAAGCCTCCTAATATAGAGCCTGCTGAAGAAAAAAGCTGAGCAGAAAAACTTGACAGAACAGTTTTGGAGGCGGCCCAAGAATTTTTGAAGAACAGGGCTTTTGGTCACTTAGGTGGATGCTGAGGCAATTCATTAGCCACCGAAAGCCCCACTTTCGGCAGCTAACGATTCCAATATTTTTTTCTCTTAACTACCGAAAGCAGATAGAGGCATAAAATTAAATTTTGACACACTTGACCAGTTTTGGGGGAACATGGATGGCTTAGGGACAAGGTCTAAAGATGAAGGACACTGAAGAAAAAATCATGGAAGGTGTGCTTCAGTTTTACTATGACATAAAGGGAGAAAAGGCCACCAACACTTAGTTGTCAAAGTGAAATAGTGACTTAACCAACAGAGGGCCAGTGGCAGTGATTTTCAGCAGTTACCTTAGTTATCTGAAGGTTCATGCAGTGAACTAATTCTACAGTTAGTTAGACAAGTAGTTAATTAGGGTTTTTTAACCTAATTTTGCAAAAAATAATTATTTTGTTTATTTTTGTTAAATTAGATCCAAATTTTCAGGATCTGAGTATTTTTGTAAAGGCTATAAAACCTAAGACTTATTTTATTGAAAGGGTTCGACTTCGGGGACTTGTAGACCATTGCTATTGTCAACCTTCTCATTTTGCTCATGACCTAATATAATCTCTTCTGTTATCATATGTTCAGCTTCCATTTTCTGTCTATTATGTGCTTATGCTTGAATGTGTTATTTAGGTTTTATTCAATTTAATTGATGTCCTATAGATGTCATCCTATTGGCATATTGATTTTTTGAATTATAAGTGCTTTCCTTGTCATGATTTATCCATTTATATGTATTTGTTTTATGTATGAATCTGCCAGCATGATAAGTTCTCCATCCCTGCACCATATTGTCAACCTCTGAATAGTGGTAATTAGAAGCCTTGTACCTGATTGAGTTTCATGCATGTCTTGAGAGTGGGAGGTCTTATAGGTCACCTGACTTGATCCATTTTAGAAAACCCTAAAAATATTTAAGTTACCAGGAATCCTCAAGCTACAACCTAGAGGAGTTTCATGGAGTGATAACAAATTGGCGCCGTTGCCGGGGAGAGGAGAGTGAAGCTCAGCTTCCTTGGGAGACGACATAGATCCTTGCTTTGATGATAGACAAAGTTTGGACATTATTCTGGTTGTAATCATCTATCTGGCAACTCCATTGAAATAAGGTGGCTTCAAGAAGACCAAGTACCAAAGAAAACCCTTAAGGGCCACCAACAACATCGATTTCAGATCCAGAAGAGATTCTGAGAAGAGCTAGGGCTTCACTAAGGCAAACCAGCAGTGCTGCAAAGGAAACTACATCAGGTATTTCAAGAAATATTTCTGCTATTATTTCTTCTGCTGAAACACTTAATTCTCAGGAATTTATAAATACATCAGAAAATTCTAGGGTTTGGGCATCTTCAAGCACTGCTACTTGTGAAGATCCAATCCCTGGTGACTCCACTAGGATAAGTTTACCACCACCTTCTCAGCTACTACCTACATCAATACTACCTTCCTCCACCCTTTCCATACCCATTTACAATATGGCTGCCCCTCAATCGACCAAAGTGGAAAGGATACTGGTAGCTAGGTATGCCCCCCTAAATTTGCCTAACCCTCTCTCGGCCATGCCCACTAGAGACTACCTCAAGTACATGCCTAAGTTCACAAGAGAGGGAGATTTCACAGCTGAAGAACATCTAGAGGCATTTTACAGTTATGTTGAGAACATTAATATAGAATAGGAAGATGTGTGGACTAGGTTTTTTGTACAAAGCCTAGATGGTTAGGCTAGGAAATGGTTCAAAGAATTACCTGCTGGGTCAGTAGCAGGCATTGAAGCCCTAGATGACATCTTTCTAAAACATTGGGGAGAGAGGAGAGACCACCTCTATTATATCATAGAGTTCAGAAACTTGAAAAGAGAGAATGGCGAGTCTGTCTCCAACTTCACCAAGAGGTTCAACAATATGTACAACAAGATCCCCAATGAAATCAATCCCACTAATACCTCAACTAGGATAACTTACACAAATGCCTTTGACTCAGATTTCTCCCTACTTCTCAGAGAAAGGAGGTCTACCTCCTTATCACTCATGTAGGATGCTGCTCTAGAGGTAGAATCTAACATTGTGGCATCTAACAAGGTCAAAGGAAAGATAGACGGGAAGAAGCAGCCAACAGACCCTATTGGGGATTCTTCATCAGAGAACAAGATTGACAAAATGACCAAATTGTTAGATAACCTGACTGTTGAAATGTCTAAGCTAAAGGACCGAGGACATATACCTGTGAGGGGTAAAGGGCTAAGTGATTTTGTTCCTCGAAACCCTAATTTTGTCCCTTATAGAAGAGAAAACCCCCCAGTTTAGATCCTCAGAAGGGAAAGGAATCAAGGGGAAGATCAAAGAATTAGAGCTCCATTTCAAAATGTTGTACTAGAAGAAGAGCAAGAGTTCATTGAGGAAGAAGGAGAGGCTGAAGAACACATCCACTGCATGGAAGATGAGGTGGATTATTCTTTTCTGACACAGGAAGAATATGAAGAAGCCCTAATTGATGAGCAGATCAGTGAGGAAACAGTGTATCAGGCTGATGGTCAAGGGGGGTATAATCTAAGGTCTAGGCTAGTTGCTCCTCTAAAGAAGAATGTTGTTCCTGTCAAACAGCCTGCTGCGCCAGCTAAAAGGCTACTATTTTCCCAAATAAAGTGGCTATCATTTCCAAAGCTTTGCAAAAACCAACACCTTCATCAAGCCCTGACCATGTCCAACTCAAATCTCCAGTACATGAGGTAAGGTTTCCTGATAGGCTGCATTATTCTTTCAACCTTGAGTCAGAGATTCATAAATTGAAGATTCCTTTCCCATTCATCGAGCTAATGAAAAATGATGCATTCAAATATTCCATACTGAATTCTCTTCAGCCAAAGATGCATATTGATATTGACTTTGTAAATATGCAAGATGATAAGCCCGTTGTAACCCTAGGCCCTATGATCGAATACTTAAAGGACTCATGCCCACCTTTCTATATATCCTTGAATATCCATGATAAAGTCCTTCATAACTGTCTACTGGATTCAGGAGATTCACATAATCTAATGCCAAAGTTTGTGATGGATGAGCTTGGTCTCAGCATTATGAAGCCCTACCATGATTTATTCTCCTTTGACTCCAGAAAGGTCAAGTGCTTGGGCCTCATCAAAGACATTATTGTGAACCTAACTCAACTACCTTCAAAAAGCATCATGATGGACATTGTAGTGGCTAATATCCCTCCCAAATTTGGTCTATTGTTGTCTCGATCATGGAGCAAAAAGCTACGTGGCACCCTTCAGATGTACCTAACATATACCACAATCCCCATGTTTGGAGGGGAGACCAAGAGGATTTACAGAAAAAATCAGCTTGCTACATCATAAGCAATGAAAAGAATTCAATAAACCACCCCATCTATGCAGTAAACACTGATTTTGGGTCATGCCGAGTCTGCAAATAGATGATTCTCAGTAAACATTAGTCCAGCTTACTAAGCCCACCTATCAGCAGCCCGAAGAAGTGACCATAGTAGTCTGGAACATGTATTTTGATGGAGCTATCACTCAAAGCTCAACAGGTGCAGGTGTAGTATTGATCTCTCCATCCAAGGAAAATATCCATCTTTCTTATAATCTTGATTTTAAAACCACTAACAATATAGCAGAATATGAAGCCTTGCTGCTAGGAGTTAAAGATGCCAAGGAGATGGGGATCACGTGCATGAGAATTTTTGGAGATGCAGACCTTATATACAGCAGGTCAACAACACTTTTCAGGAAAAAAATGTCAGACTAAAGGCCTACAGGGATGAGGTATGGAAACTCAGAGACTCCTTTATGTTTTTTGAACTGTCATATATTCCTCGGGCTTTGAATCACCTGGCTGATTCCCTGGCTATCTATGCAATTCTGTTTGTTCCTCCTTTACCTCCTCAGCTCAGCTATAATGTTCAAGTCAAGTACAGACCTTCCCTACTAGATAATGTAAAATTTTGGAAGGTGTTTGAGAATGATGATGAGCTTAGCAAATTCCTTCAGCTAGTAGATGAATTCTCTGATATACATATAGATCAGGAAAACCTAAACATGGATAAATCCCAATAGCTCAAGTTGAAAGATAAAGTATCTGATCAGAATATTGTCCAATTACCCAGCAATTATATACCTCGGGATCTGGTACCTCTAGAAGAAATTTTTTATCATAATGACATCCCTTTCAAGCCTTCCAAAAAGGACAAAGACCCTGCTGTCCAAGAGAAAAACATAGGTAGTCAAAGCCATCCAAAACTGATAAATCTGTCCACTAATTTGACTGCTGATCAGAGGTCAAAATTTTGTAGCCTGATAAAAGAATTTGCTGATATATTTGCTTGGGAGTGCAGTGACCTAAAAACCTATGACACCAATATCATCTAGCATAGGATTCCTTTGGAGAAGGACACCATCCCTTTCAAACAGAAGCTGAGATCCATCAATCCTCTCCTACTACTTGTAATTGAAAAAGAAATCCATAAGCTCCTCATAGATAAAATCATAATCCCCCTCAGGTATTCCAAGTGTATTGCAAAACTAGTGGTGGTAAGGAACAAGAATGGGGAAATCAGGTTGTGTGTGGATTTTAGAAACCTGAATCAATGCTCCAAAAAGGACAACTATCCACTACCCAAGATGGAACACCTGTTGCAAAGAGTCTCAGGGGATAGTGTCATGTCATTCCTAGATGGATTCTCTGGATACAGCCAAGTTGCTGTACACCCTGATGACCAAGAGAAGATTGCTTTTACCACCCCCTGGGGCACTTTCATGTATGCTAAAATTCCATTTGGGATGATGAATGCTGGGGCTACTTTTCAGAGAGCCATGGACCTAGATTTTGTAGGGTTGAAAGATAAATTTGTGCTTATATACTTGGATGACCTAACTATTTACTCTCACAACCATCATGACCATTTGCAGCATTTGAAGAGAGTATTTCTAAAGTACAGGAGGTTTGGAATATCACTCAACCCTAAGAAGTCCCAGTTTGCACTCAGTGAGCGGAAAATCATAGGTCACATAGTATTAGATGAAGGTGTAAAGATTGATCCGAAAAGAGTGGAAGCAATCCAGAAGCTGTCCATATTGAGGTCAAAAAGGGATATTCAGTCCTTTTTGGTTAAGACAAACTTTGTCAGGAGGTTCATCCCTAATTTCTCTCAGCTGGTAAAGCACATAACAACCATGCTGAAAAAGAATGCAGAAATAAAATGGACTGACCAGGAAAGAATCTCTTTCAAAGACATCAAGAAGGATATCATGGAGGCCCCAACCCTGATTAGTTCGAACTATACCAAGAGTTTTTATATTTTGTCCTTTGCATCCTATGACACAGTGGCAGTTGTCTTGTTACAAAAAGATGACGTGGTTCTTGATCATCCGATTGCATTATTCAACAAAACCTTGAGAGATGCTAAGCTGAAGTATGATCCAATTGAGAAACATGCTTATGCTCTCATAAAGTCATTAAATACCTTCAGGATTTATATTCTCCCTGCAAAACTTCTTTCCTACGTCCCTTCAGCTGCTGTGAAGGATGTTTTGACTCAGCCTGATATTGATGGAAAGAGAGCTAAGTGGATTGCCAAGCTCATTGAGTTTGATATAGAGGTGAAGCCCACTAAGCTAGTAAAAGGACTAGGTCTAGCCAAACTCATGTCTAAAGAAAACTGTGAACAAATGGGGATGAACTTCACTTGTGTCAATTCAGCGAAATTGCAAACTGTAGTAGCAGTAGAGGGAGTTCAAGATTAGAATGACATTCAACCAGTGGCTGAAAACTTGTCTTCATGTGAGTGGTACTCATGTATTATTCATTTTCAGCATAAATTACAAGTGCACGAGCTCTTAAATTAAAATCTATGAGTGGTACTCAGGTATTATTCATTTTCCTGGTCTTAATCCTAATCAAGCATGAGCTCTTAAATTAAAATCTGTTAAATTCTGCATCGTTGATAAACTGCTGTACTGGAAAGATCTGTCTGGGGTTTTGTTGAGATGTCTAGACAAAGAAGAAACAGATCAGGTCATGCATCACTTTCATTCCAGCACATGTGGGGGCCATCATTATTGGAAGACCACAACCCATAAGATCTTGAGGGTAGGGTACTATTGGCCAGTCCTTTTTGCTAATGTATGTACTTTTGTAAGGGCCTGTGACCAGTGCCAAAGTTTTATAGGGAAGAAATAACTCAAATCCTTGCCCCTTAGGCCTATTATAGTGAGTGGGTCTTTCCAACAATGGGATCTAGATTTCATAGGAGAAATAAATCCATCTTCCAGTGGGCAGCATAAATGGATCCTAGTAGCCACAAACTACTTTACCAAATGGATAGAGGCAGTACCCACCAAGAATGCCACTCATCAGGCCGTCATGAAGTTTTTATATGAGAATATCTTTAGCAGGTTTGGCTGCCCAGCAAGGTTAGTGATTGATAATGCACTCGCTTTCAAAGTCGGGGCATTGGTGAAAATGTGTGTCAATGGGCATTCAACTGGTGCATTCCACATCCTATTATCCTCAAGGCAATGGCCTGGCTTAGTCATCCAACAAAATCCTAGTCAGGATCATCAGAAAACTATTGGAGACAAATAAAAAAAGATGGGATTCTAAGCTTAAGTTTGCTTTATGGGATGATAGGGTAACAGACAAAAGATCTATCGGGACTTCTCCATTCAAATTAGTTTATGGTACTGAGGCCATTTTTCCTATTCAGCTCATTCTGCCAGTAGCAAAATTCTTTCAGGAAGAAGAAGATTAACCAAATGATATGGTGAGGAGGATGATGGATTTGGTGGAGTTGCAGCAAGTCAGGGAACACGTGATAGGAAAATCGAAAGCCCATCAACAGAAGATAAAGGTCATGTTTGACAAAAGAGCAAAAGTAGACAACTTTCAGGTTGGAGATTGGGTCCTCAAGTGGGATGTTGTCAGACAGGACAAGGGGAAAAATGGAAAGTTTGACTCTTTATGGATTGGCCCTTTTGTGATAGCTCAGGTACAAAAGAATAATACCTTCAAATTGCAGAATATGGAAGGGGAAGAGGTGTTTGATGGCCCAGTGAATGGACGTTTTCTAAAGCTTTACTTTATTTGAGGCTCTAAGGCCTTATTATTGTAAATTAGTAGTTAGTAGGTTGTTTTTTCTTACAGAATAAACTCCATGCCCAATGGAACAGTAAATGATAGTGTTAAGTTTTTAGTTGTCTTCAGGGAAAGGTATTTTGTCTGGGGTTCTTAGGACCTCACAGGGAGGTTCCCATCCCCAAGTAGGAGCCAAATGTTATCTCCCAAAATAAATTTATTTTGATAGTATGAATAATTTGAGTCATGTAATGAAATATTTTAAGATAACTAACAAATTGAAGGTCTCTGTTTATGCTATGGTTGAAGAAATTGTAAATTTTAGCTTTTGATGGCTTAGGCTGGGTTCTTAATAGCCCATTAACCACCAAAAGGCTTTGTTTCGGTAGTTAACAGTTTAACGCAGGATAAAAGTATACCACCGAAAGCAGGCTCGAGGGAGTAAATGGTAAAAAAAAATTTGGTGGCTTAGGTGAGACTTCAGATGACTCATTAGCCACTGAAAAGTGTTGCTTTCATTAGGTTAGTGAAAAGTCCAAGAAGGGTTTTAACCGCCAAGAGCGGACAGAGAGTGACATTGGTAAAGGCACGTTTGGTGGCTTAGGCGAGACTTCTAACATCTCATTAGCCACCGAAAAGTGTTGCTTTCGGCAGCTTAGTAAACATTTCCAGAAGAGCGTTAACCGTCGAAAGCAGGAAAAAAGGAGTCGGGGTAAAAGCACTTTTTGGTGGCTTAGGCGAATGCTCTGAAATTTCATTAGCCACTGGAACGACGGGTTTTCGGCAGTTAAAAGGGTTTTTTCAGGGATACCACTATCCGAAAAAAGCTGAGTTTCACCATGACATGGGGTAAACGGTTTCGGTGGCTTAGGCGAAAGGGATATCATTTCATTAGCCATCGAAATCCATCGTTTCGATGGCTAGTAGACAAACTCCCGAAGACTGTTAACCACCGAAAAGGTAAAAATGGAAACGGTTAGAAATTGGTCAAATCAGACCTCATCAGCCAAGCATCGATCATTACAAAGCGTGATAAACCACCGAAAGGATATGAGGCTATGTAACTACGTGAGGGAATGAGTAATAAGGCTGTTATGTTAAACTGATGATGACTAAGGTGATGAAACCCTCTTTCTCCCTCCACCTGTCCACAGAGTTGCAGAAAGGCCCAACGAGTATCTAGACTGATTTTGACATCATTGATGGGAAAGGGGTCTCAAAAAGATAAACTGAAGACATCACCCTATGACCTCAGCCTCAATAATCAAGGATAAATCCCTCATAATCAGTGCCAAATATTCAGTACACCCCACCCTCGAATTGAGCATTTCCCTCCACCAAAAAAACCATCTCTAAGAAGCAGCTTGCTAAAACACTGTCATACAGAACTTAAACTTATTTTTGTAGGTACCCAGGAGTGGCATTCAACAAGATGAAGAAGGGAGGACCTACTCTCAGATAGGAGTTGGGAGATATTAGCTATTTGGAAGCACATCTAGAGCTCTATAAACTCTTCTAGGATGTTGGCTGCTATAGGTTTTGTGAGAAGATACAAGGTTCACATCAGCAGGTGGCTAAGGAATTTTCTGTCTCATTTGATTGCTCCAAGGTAGTCATAGGAAAAGAGGAATTCCACATAGATGAAACCCTAATTACTGAAGTGACTGAACTCCCTGGCACAGGAGAAAAGTGGTTCAAACCCACCATACCAAAGGATGTAGAGTCCAGGTCTTACCTAAAGCCTGAGCATAGAGGAGTGGTGTGGAAGAAGAGTGTGCCATCCTCCTGGTTAGAAGAGAGGTGGCAACAACTGCTGAAGTCCATTGTGGTCTACATAACATGTGAAGGAAGATATAACAGAGCCATGATCTACCATTTTAAATTAAGTCCCTTTTACTTACACAGGAGTTTGGGAAAAATGGCACACCAGGTGAAAGCTCAGCCAACCAAGATTGTTGGTAGACTATCTCACCATGGCCTTATCCAATTGTTGATCAAGAGTTTCTGAAAAGGAGGAATATAGCATGGCTTTATTTCTTGTTTTGGAATGGATTTGAAACATGCCTTTAGCCAGAAGAAAAGAGGAAGTCTCTTGCCAAAAAGTCCAGCACACCAAGGAGTGGGAGAAGAAGGAGAAGGGATATATCCTCGGCGGTAGCAGAATAGCCTCCCTCCTCTTCCAAATCCAAGAAGGTCAAAAGAAACTTGGATTTCAGTGAGAAGGCCCAGGAATTTACAACACACAGTGAGAACATCTTGAACCTACCATACTCAGACTCAGAAGAGGAACAAGAAGAAGGTGCAGACCTAGCTCTACAGATTGTAGCAGTAACTGAAGAACTACCATCCCCTATACTAAAAGAGCAAGAGGAACCAACAAAGAAGGATTCCTCTAGCAAGCCCAAGACTCAAAATATAAATCAGTTGCTGAGGCAAGTATATGAGATGGAAGTTTTGGTCAGAGAGGTAAAGAGAAATAATGCTACATTGACCAGTAGGAACAAGCTGCTGCATAAATCTTACCTAGAGCAGAGAGAAAGGTATATTTTCTTAAAGAGACTGAATACAAGGTCCCTAAAAGACAACACAAGATTGGATAGGATGATCAATCTTTAGAAACTGTAGATGAAGGAGGCCAAGCTAAACCTTAGCAACCACCTCACATTAGAAACCCTGGCTGAAGTTGCAGTTAGCCTTCATCCTCCAAAAGTTAGTCAGGCTGCTGTTAATCCTCCTAACACAGATCCTGCTGAAGAAGAAAGTTGAGCAGAAAAAACTTGACAGAACAGTTTTGGAGGCGGCCCAAGAATTTTTGAAGAATAGGGCTTTCGGTGGCTTAGGCGGACACTGAGGCAGTTCATTAGCCATTGAAAGCCCCGTTTTCAGCAACTAACGGTTCCGATATTTTAGCCTCTTAACCACCGAAAGCAGACAGAGGCATAAAATTAAATTTTGACACACAGGACCAATTTTGGGCGAACATGGATGGCTCAAGGACAAAGTCTAAAGATGAAGGACGCTAAAGAAAAAATCATGGAAGGTGTGCTTCAGTTTTACTATGACATAAAGGGAGAAAAGGCCACCAACACTTAGCTGTCAAAGTGAAACCATGACTTAACCAGTAGAGGGCCAATGGAAGTGATTTGTAGAAATTACCTTAGTTATCTAAAGGTTCATGTAGTGAACTAATTCTACAGTTAGTTAGACAAGTAGTTAATTAGGGTTTTTTAACCTAATTTTGCAAAAAAACAATTATTTTGTTTATTTTTGTTAAATCAGATCCAAGTTTTCAGGATCTGAGTATTTTTGTAAAGGATATAAAGCCTAAGACTTATTTTATTGAAAGGGTTTGACTTTGGGGACTTGTAGACCATTGTTATTGTCAACCTTCTCATTTTTCTCATGACCTAATATAAGCTCTTATGTTATCATATGTCCAGCTTCCATTTTCTGTCTATTCTGTTCTTATGATTGAATGTGTTATTCAGGTTTTATTCAGTTTAATTGATATCCTATATCTGTCATCCTATTGGCATATTGATTATTTGAATTATAAGTGCTTTCCTTGTCATGATTTATCCATTTATATGTATCTGTTTTATGTATGAATTTGCCATCATGATAAGTTCTCCATCCCTGCACCATATTGTCAACCTCTGAATAGTGGTAATTAGAAGCCTTGTACCTGATTGAGTTTCATGCATGTCTTGAGAGTGGGAGGTCTTATAGGTCACCTGACTTGATCCATTTTAGAAAACCCTAAAAATATTTAAGTTACCATGTATCCTCAAGCTGCAACCTAGAGGAGTTTCCTAGAGTGATAACAGAGTGCTTATTTAACTTAGGCATCATGTTTAGATCAAGTTTGATCCAGATTCATTAGGACCATAAATTTTATTTCCATGGGATTTTTGGCCTATATGTCCTTTTGGGGACTTCACTAGTGCTTAAAAGCACAGCTAACTGTAGCTGTCATCCTGTACATATTCAAATTTATAAGGTCATCAATATTTGGATATAGCATATATTTAACTATTGCTTTTGGGACCTTTTCTTATACCCTTCACGGAGTATTTTAGCATTTCATTGCTCTTTCCCTTTGCTTGTATATGTTAAGAAACACATTTTAGAATTTACATTTTCCATGGGCGCAAATATAAACATTTCCAATATGAGCTTTCTGTTTTAGCCAACAACATCTCAAGTGACTAGGGGGAGTTTTGCACAGTGCCAAACATTAGGACAACCGACCAGAATGATTTAGGCATACAATCCAACTCACCAAAGGAAAGTTCTGTCACTAACTCAGAGCCAAGACACACTATAAATAGGGAGGTTTGTCCGATAAAGGTTCTAGCGAGGAAAATGTCCTCCATGCCATAAGTCAAGTAGTAAGTCGGGTTAAAAACAAAACTGGAAGGTAATGGACAAGAGGATATAGTGAAAGATGAAGCCAATACTAGCAAGACAAAGAATGGTGGGAATGACTACCTCTATTCTCCCTAGGGAGGGTAAAACCAATGAGTATAGATCATGAACTTCCAAGTCTAAGTAGGGACATCAATACATAATACAAATACATCCAAGTCCATATATTTATGACCACCAGATCATGACATTAAATGTTAGTATATGTCACAAAGATGGGTATAAGAGAAATGATAACCATAAGACAATAAAATAAATGTTGAGTCATAATCATGTAAATAATCCATCTGAACCATCATCCATCCAATGAGAAAGCACTGATATAAATCTGGGCAGAAATAACTACTCTTTAAATGATTAAATGGCTAGATCAGTCCTCCAATCTGAGTGTCTTGAGACTCAGTCCTGACATGGGAGAGTATAATAGTCCACTAACAAAATAATGATCCGTCAAAACTGCTCCGCTCAACATCTCATATGTAAGAGATCTGGATGAAAAATGTATTATATCCGAAAAATAGAATATGGTAGCCTTGCTACTATATATGTGATAACACATGGCACCTCTCATATTATTCAGTCTACTCTCCAGCTTCATATATCTCTACACCTTATGGAAGGGCAATATTGTTCTGTTCAAGGAGTTTTTTCAACTTGTCAATGGTATTCTTCATGTAATGACTCTCTTGATGAAAGCCTCTCGTATAGTAGGGACATTCCCTCTCGAATTTCTTCTTTTTCTTGGAACCCGAGGCTCCACGGGAAGATAGCTGATTCTGCTTTGGATTTGAATTAGTGTTTTTGGTCTCCTTCCCATTTGGCTTCCCTCTTTCTTGCTCATTGTTTGAGTCTGCTACTAAGAGTGCTTGATTCTTGGAGGTTTGAATCACTCCCATTTGAACCAATTTTTCTTGCTCTTGTATCAAAGACTTTGCAAAAGCATGTAAATAAGGCATATTCAAATTTGGAGTGGAAACTCTTATGGAATGGAATGTAGAGACAAAGATTGAGAACTATGAGCCAAGCTTTCTCAGAATTGAAAGCACAAGCTTCCCATATTTCCTCTCTATCCCACATTGTTTTCATTGTAGTATTAGTGTTTTGTACTCAGACAAAAATTATTGAATAGTGTCGAACTATTGGGCTGTAGTATAATGAGCTCAATCTACAGAATATTCCCTTGAAGCTCATATTCTTTTCCAAACAAAGATTCGATCTTTTCTGAAGCTTCCTTCGAAGTCTTGAGTCCCTCAATATGGAACAAAATATCCATGGATATGTGGATGCACATGAAGTCGAAGGCTTCATCAAGTTGATTCATAAACTTGTTTTTCTCAACATACTGTTGGGGCTCAACTTCTCTTCCCATTGTCATCCTAAACAGGCCTTTTTTGCGCAAAAATACCTTCATATCTGCCCTCCAATCAATGTAATTGAAGGGTGTAAGGATTATAGGTACTAGAGCTGAAGAATTCTCCATTTTTCTATATGCTGATAAATTAATTCTTCAAGAATCTACGTAGATACCTAAAAAAAACAATGGAAAAACAATTCAATTCACAATCATATGTTAGTTCAATCCTTTCCACCTCGACATGTGCACTTTTTCAGAGTCTGTCACACTTGTAGAGACTTCTCTGGATAGAATCTAGAGTTAGCAAGGAAATAATTACAAGAATTATGTGGAAAAGTAGCTGCTTCTGGTGCACAATGGAGGCCGAAAGAGGTTCATTGCTAGCATGAACAAGGCTCTGATACCATGTTAAATTTGTGAACCATTGATCCACAGGAAAATATGAAATTTGTGCAAAGGGAGTTATGCAGTTTAATAATCAAAGAGAATGTACACTGAACAAGAAATTCATGCCACAAATTTCAGATAAATCAGACAAGAATTACTCAGTTAATCACAACATTAATCTTCATTAATTAATCAATAATACAATGATTATACAATAAATAGAATTCAAATTCTAAAGATAGGATTTGAATCTATCAGTCCTAATTGACCGATTAGATAACTCAGTGTGTCTAAATCATCGCTAAATCTCACTAGTTTAACTCTAGATGTATAAATCAGTCTACAATCAGTTAATTGATGTGATAGGTGGAAAAAAGGCACCACTCTCCCTATATTCTTGCAAAATTGGTGCTAGGATAACTGAAAGTGATCTAATTGATTGTAGTTGGAGTATAACTAAACATAATTTCTTACCTACCATAGCTAACTGAAGGAGGTTGTTGGTGGCACTCAAAGTGGGATCCTATAATGTAGGGAATTGTCTCATAGGCACATAAACTCACGCATGAACATGAATTAAGTGGAATATAACCTTTAGGTGTGTCCCCCATACTCTATCTAAGTGATAACAACTCACTAAGTTAGGAAAAATGACCAAAAAGACTATATTGGACAAAGGAGGATTAATTAATCCTAACACTCTTCTCTTGTTATGAGTCAAGATTGTTCTTGTGTGCATTCTTCCCAAATTTTGTTGAATGTGATCAACTTCCTCCTGGAACATATTCCTTGAATGAATGAATCCCATGATCTTGGGAGACCATTCAAGATGGTCATAACAATCTCCCCTTATTCTACATTATCTTCGGCTGCTTCAAGTTGTTCCTTGATTTGAGCAACCATTGTTAAGTAGGATTGCATGGTCTCTGAATTTTGTATCTTCACATTATTTAGTTGGTTCCTAAATTTCATATTCTGATTAATGTTCTTTCCTTTGAAGAAATTCGTCAAAAAATCAAATACTTCCTTAGGTGTCTTCAAGGATGACACATGGGGGATGAGATGATCCTTAATAGAATTTTCAATGATTCTCTTGGCCTTGAACAAGTTCTTCTTATGGATATCCTTAACTTCATCTCCTTCTGGCTTTGGAGATTCCTTACTTATATACTCATCGAAATCATTTTCTTCAAGGATCAGGGAGATACTATACTTCAATGCTCAGAATTTTCCAGCTCCCCCAAGCTTACCATAAAGCTAGGTGTGATGAGTCATTTTAAAATGAGAACCTCAAATGGAAATAGCAGAGATATAGATCTTACTAGTTTGAGGTGGATGGCCTGGTTCCGGAGTAGACTGACCTAGGGTTTGTTAGATAAACCCTAATTTTCCAAATTTGGAATCTTGGAACTGTGTATTAATAGAAATATTTTCCTCCTTGGCGTGAGTTTCTTAGTGAGGTCTTTTTCTGAAAACACTAGTGGGAAGCCTCTAAAACTTGATTCCCTAGTTTCTTCGCATAGTGTTACGCAGTAAAAAAATGGAACTTTTCATAACTGAATTCTGAACAGATAGATGTTCCCTTATAGGGAGGGTTGACTAATGTACTCCTTTTTCCAAATTGGTGAAGGAAAACCCCAAGAGTTTGATGCCCTAGTTTTTTCTCGGCACTAGTGTTTGGTTCAAAAATGAAAATTATCCAAATTTGATTCTGCTTCCTCCAAAATATGCGCCCTCCTAGGAATAGTTTACCTATCCCTATTTTCCTGATGATATGTGGAGAGAAGACCTTGAACAAGGAAACCCTAGTTTCCTGCTACTGCATAGTGCCTTCTTTCAGAGGCTCTGATACCATGTTAGTTTTTCTACTTTAATAAATTCAGGATCTTTATCTGAAAAATAACAAGCACAACAGGATATCCAAGATACACAAGACAAAAATATTTTCCTCGGGGAAACCATAAAGGAGAAAACCCTACAAACTTCCTCAGAATAGTTTCATCACTAAGACAATATCACAAGATGGAAAAATCAAAGAATAAGAAGTCTTCTGTAGGTTTCTTTCTCTCCTCCTTGTCATCTCTCTCACCTCATGTGAACTTATGAGTGAGTGAGTGTGTGTTCAAATAGGGAGGGTTCCTCCCTATTTATATTATTCTGCTGAGTGACTTACTCAACTAACTAGGTCAACCAGGTTATTTCCTTGGGGCTGGCCTACCTAAGAATACTCACAAATATATTTTACTTTATTTATCTTGTGGACTATTTCCTTGACATACAATGGAGGGTTTACCTCAATGAACATATACAATAATGACATCCCAATCGATTGGTAAACATCTCTGATGCGGGTACAACAATATAAAATGATAATATACAACATAATATATTTTGAAGTTACAATTACAACAACATAATGCACCCTCCATGATGATGATTATCAAACTACTCAATGCCCTCTTCTACACCACTAATAATAATAAAATATTTGAAAATGTTGCAAATGTTCGAGTTGCCAAGAAAAAATAATGAATACATTTCTATTAATGTTGCACCCACTTAATATATTTTGAATGTTCCCAACATTTGCTAGGTTTCATGCCATTGATCCATGAGGAGACAATTTAGTGCCACAAAATAGAGAAGACAAGCATCCTAATATGAACCATTCATTATAAGAAAGAGAGGTTAGACTTCAGAGGGAAGGAAGAGGTGGGTATTGGAGCTTTCTTTCTCTTTTATCCCTTGTGTTTTTCTATGTCATTCCTTTTACATTATTCATTTGGTATACTATAAGAAGAATAATTCATTTTAAAACAACATGTAATCAGATTGAATGCACCCTCAATGATGATGATAATTAATAATTGTTGGACATGTTTTGTAGTATTTGTAGGTTCCTAGAGTAAGGGGGGTCTGGGGGGGTGTGACAGGAGAGTGCCCCTGAACGAATTTTTTGGGGTGCTTTTTTTGTCCATTTTCGTTGGTTTTCGGCCCTGGATTTGTTTTCCATTGTAAACTAATTCCATTTAATGAGACAAATTAGTGTCGTGGATTCTATAACTTTGTATTGTAAACAAAAAATATAATACAATGAGATAGAGAGTGGACAAACAATTAGGAATGTTGGTTTTCCCAATTTTGGGTTTCTATCGTAAATATTTGTGTAATTTGTGTGACCCATTATTAATATTTGTGTTTTCGATTTGGTTTGGTATTTTTTTTCCTAGGTTTATGAAAATTATTTAATAACGAGCAACTAAATGACTTATGTTGCATAATAGGTTTCAAATACTAAAAATGTTTATACATATTTCCATCGTATTCAAATACATGTTTTGTGTGGAAGGGGATGATTGTTTTTGAATTTTTGTTCTGGTAGATGCATCAAATCGACCAATAATTAATTTAATTCATCTTGTTCCACCATGGTGGCAAGTAATAGGGAATGGGGACTGTTACAAGTTGAAATGGTAGCCCAATCCACCGGTAAGCATATGAGGATGAAGTGACCATTTTCACCTTAGTCAACTTCCCCCAATTGCTTTATAAGCCTAAGCCTCCTAGGGGAGAGCCCTAATTCAACTCTGAGAAAGACACTAAACACCAAAAATGATCTCTTTCAAGGATATTAGTAGCTAGTTCCTTATGAATTCAAGTCAGAGATAGAAAATGTGACACACAAGAATAATTATCAGTCACTATGTTAGTGAGTAAATGAAAAGTGTCATCAGATTAGTGACCAAGTAACAAAATGTGTCCAACCATAAAGGCAATATCGTTCACAAAATAGTATGTTGCTGTCATATAATCCATTTCAAGCACTAGTATAACAGAATACATAAGTTTGTATGCTAGTATTACGACAATTTGTTAATTCAGGATTTTCAATATAAGGTAGAATCAATGTGCATGTAAAATACTGAATATAGGTGATAGCATATGTATTCCAAGCAATTTTACAAAAAAAGCAATCCTAGCAGCATGTCAATAATAACATTAGTCGTTTCAAGGTTTATCACATACTTAGCATAAATATCACCAATGCATATATCATTATCATTATCTTCGGTGTAAAACCAGGATGGAAATTACATATAAGCAATGCTATCATGCACTTATGTAAAAAATTAGTGATGTTTCAGAATTCAAGCCAAACTATGCACATACAGTGTCCTAGCAAGATATTCATACTTAAATCAGAGGTAGACCCAACCTTGTAGTATGAAATTGCCTAACCACCTTATCGACTTGTAGTGTGTAGGGTCCAACGAAGGGATCTAGGGAAATAATGACTATATATATGAAGGAAGGTTGACATAGTAAGGGAAATCTTTGGGTTGTATAGGAGGCTAGAAAACTTAGGTAAAGGGCTAAGACATGTATGCACTAAACCTTAGCAAAGGTAGTAGCTTAGTAGACAAGAATTTGTAAGAGAAAGGTGTGGGTTAACACCTTACTATAAAGTGACTGAGGCTAGAAAGGGTGAGTGGTAAGGGTTTCTTCTATAGCAGCAGTAGACTCGAGATAAGAGACAACCCAAGGGTTTCCCTTAAGGCAGGCTCGAGGATGGACATATAGGAAAGTAGGGACACAATAGGTGGCACGATGTAAATGTGAGGGGAGTGAGAGTGTTAGGGAAATCCTGAGGAGAAATGAATACCAATGAGAGTTAAAGTGAAAGGAAGAAAAGCATACAAAGGATAGGAGAAGGATGCTCCAGTACCGGGTGTGTCTCAGGAAGAGGAGAGCGTGGAGGAAAAGGAGGCAGTGAGGGTGTGTTGAAGCAGCGGAGGTAATAAAGGTCGAAATTAGGAGATAACAAGATTTCAAAATAGACTATAGAGGGTTTGAATGGGAGTAGCAAGGATGCTACAAAAGGTAGTGAAGGTGGAATATGGGGTTAATGGATGGCATAAAGAAGGCAGTCGAGGATGAAGGAGGAGGGAGACAAAGGTGTGGGAAGGAGAATTTAGGAGTGTTTAGGGTATTGGAGATGAGGGCAAGGGAGAATAATATGCCCTAGCCCTAGGGAATATAAGGTAAATAATGTCTCCAATGTGAGAGGAACAACCCTATGAAAAAAACTACCCTATAAACCTATGGATAATACCTATAAAAACTATTACTAGGAGACTTTACTTTCCTCTTTAAGGTAACTAATGGATAGTAATGGACTACCCTAGAAAAAATGCATCCCTAAAGCTACCATTAAGTCATGAATATGCATCATCTACCAACAATAAAACAAATATATTAGAAGCCAAACCTCAATGTGCTTATGTTTTGCCAACAAATCGAAGCATCACCATGAAAAAAAGAAGAATTTATCCAAAGAACATCCAAATCCAGCTTGTTTACTAGAAAAGTCCTCCTTAAAAAGGGTGCATTCTCTCCAAAGAGCCATAGTTAGGGTAGAATAGTAATGATTCCACTTATCTCATGTCTCAAAATGAAAGTGAGGAGATCTATTTATATGATCTCACACTCACTTATTACAAAAATATATAGGCCTACATGCCTTAAAATATGTGAATTTGTAATTATAAAATGTAAAATTAAAATTAAAACAAAATGAATAATAATATATGACTTAATGTAGGCTTTGTTGAATATTGTAACTTCAAAGGATATTCTAAATGTCTTTTGCTGATGTAACCCAACGGAGATGTTATTATTCCTCTAGCGGAGTGTTACTTTGTATTTGGTCATCATAGAGTCACGAGGTAAAGCCTCGATTGTAAGTCAGGTCAATAGTACCCTAATGGATATAATATAATATTGTATTGATTCTTCCTAAGTGAATTCATCCCACTTAGTCAAGTGGGGCCGACTTGTTAGCTTAAAAGTCAAGTGACGAAAAGAGTATAAATGGAGGAGATGTGTTCCTCATTTCAACACACACTCACTTGTGCACAACACATAGGAGAGAGAGAGAGAGAGATATCTTCTAGATGGAGGCGCATTTGTCTAGGGTATTGTATTTTAGTTTTTATACATCTTATACAGAGGAAGTTTTGCTGGGTTTTCTTCCATGAGGGTTTCCCACGATAAATACTTGTGTACTTTTGTGTCACGTTGTGCTTGCCTATCTTTCAGTGATCCTTTTTATTATGGTTATGATGTTATGATGCTAAATATTATAATATCTGATATAACCATTAAAAAATTAACATGGTATTAGATCCACCCTAAAAGAATTATTTTTGCAGCCGAAATAGTGTTATAGCTACAGCTATTGAAGATTAGGGTTTCATGCTTGAAAACCCTAAAAGGCTAAAACTAGTCATTTTGGTGCATTCGCTATATATAGAGATTGGAGAAGGATCAAGAGGAAATTTTTTTACATGCATAATATAAATTCCTGATGTACCCTATGTAAAATATTCAGCCTTATATTCACTATATTATAGGAGATACGATTCCTCCAAATCATGGTTCCAGTCTCTCCTAGGATTCATCCTAAAACATGTGACCTAGGGAGAATTGCTATATCTCGGGCTACAAAGGTCCAAATGAAATTTCAAAAGATTTTCTAGATAGGGCACATACTTTAATTTATGTGGTAAAATTTCAGACCCATACGGTGAAATAGTGACACATGGAAGTCCGTACAAGTTTGATATGCTGAACAATCCTGAAATAAGTCACCTTGGGAAAACTTGCATAATTCCCAATTGGTGAAACCAATTCTGCTCTAACATATGGTATTGGAAAGAACACAAAACATGATACCTCAGAATGACTTTTCAGACACAAAGGGTTAGTGATTTCAGAGATACCATAGAAACAATATCAGGAATTTATGTAGAAGAAATTGAAGAAAACTAGGGCATCATATATTTTGCAGTTCTGATCATAGTTTTGTGAAAATGAGTATGATGCTCAACTCGCCTTGAAGAGGAACATATTTCTATCCAATCATATCTAAAAGATACCTAATATGAAAAATTAGGGTTTCTTTGTCAAACACTAGGTCCACCAAAAGCATCATTCTAGAAAATATTTCAAGCAAGCATCAGATTGAAGCATTCTCATTGGTCAAAGAAGAAGTTGCAGATCCAAAAGGAGATGAAGACAAAGAAAACAAAGATAAGTATTTGAATTATCTTTCTTGTATATGATGTGTATTATGCATGATAGAATGTTTGCATTAATGATAGTATACTACTAATACGCATGTTATGGGTATGTAGCCCATGGTGCTATACAAATCTCCATTGCTACTTATCTAGAATGAAACCTCTTTGCTAACATATTGGATTAGTGCACAATATCAATGATTGTATGGTAGAGATGGAAGGCATCTAGAAATTTTCCGTGAGATATGGATGAATGTTGTATTGGCTAAAATAGTTGCATGATGCATAAGAATTTGTCTTTATGCATATGCCCTATGAAATGGCTCTAACCAAGCAGCTGGTGCATTTGAATTGTAGGAAAGGCCGTGTACAACTTCCTACAAGAAAAGGAGGATGAGACTTGTTCGGAAGAAAAAGTGATGAAAATTCAAGATTCACTCCAATGAACATGAAGCTAAAGCTCCCAGGGTCAGAGACATTGTGATGGAAGAAAGAGCTTCAGAAGAATAGAATAAGAGCGGTAGATCCACATCGAGAGATGAAGACCACCTTGGGCATGAGAGATAACTCAAGATGAACAAAAGTATGGTGGGACTTCCAAACCAAAGAAAGAGGCCTCAGACACACTCTAGTTGTGCGACACAGTTGGGTGGCATCATTAATGCTAACTCTTCCAGCTATGGAAGAAGCTATGATAAAAGAGTAATAATTGATCATGGGGAATGTTGTCTACGATATGGTTTTGAGACCTAAAGGGAATTCCATATTGTATTCCATATGGATCTACAAAAACAAGTATACAAATCAAGGTTCGTGGTTTGTCTCAAAAAGAATAGACTATGGCATGGCATACTCTATTGACCAGAAACACTTTTCCATTAGAAGTGTATATTGAGAAAATAACCACTTGTACAAAATAGGATTTGTATGAGCTCAGAAGGCACCCATAGATAAGCATGTCCAAGAGCTTGAAAGATCACCCAGAGTGATTAATATCTTAACCTTTTCTACAAGGTTGAATATGGAAACCTATAGAAGACAACAAGCTCACAATTGGGTGCAAGAGGAACTTTTCGACAAAGTTCAATATAAAGGGATCTTGGCATCTAGTAACCTGAGATAGATACATAGTAGCAGAAGATGCTACCTATCACTCTAGTACATAATGTATCAATACATAGAGTACAAAATGCAAAGGGAGGATGATGCTCTACTTTAGGGGGAGTGTCTATAGAAGATCTATGAGCTTGACATGGTACGACATGATGGACAACTTCCTGATGGACCGAGAGTTTACCAAGAGTAAAGTGGGTTCCAACCTTCAAAGTTGAATGCGTAATAATGGGATATGTCGATGACCTGAAAGAATGACCTCATGGTAGAAGTAGTGATGGAAGAATACCATAATGATGTTTGGGATATAGTACCCAAACCAGAAAGCAAGAGTGTGGTATCTTCCAAGTGATTTTGAAAGATAAAACATGATGTTGATGGAAGTCTTAAAAAATACAAGATTTGTGGCTAGAGGATTCTATCAAGAGAGAGGGAATTAATTATGTAGATACATTTTCTCCAGGAGCAAGGTACACTTCCATCAGAACTATCATGGCACTTGCTTCCATGATGAAGAGAGAATTACACCAGATGGATGTAAAGACAACCTTCCTTAATGGTGTGATTGAGGAAGAAGTTTACATTGAAAATCCACAAGGATTTGAAGTTGAAACCAAAGCAACTCATGTATGCACATTGAAAAAGGATCTATATGGACTGAAGCAAGCTCCTAGAACTTGGTATGGAAGAATAGATAGATTCTTGACAAGCATGGACTTTACCAAAAGTACAGTTGATCCTAACATTTACCTCAAGGTTATGGATGATGAACCTGACATACTATTGTTGTATGTGGATGATCTAATTCTGACTAGAAATGGGGAAAAAATCATAGATTGCAAAAAGAAGCTAGATGAAGAATTCTAGATGAAAGATCTTGGATTGATGCATTATTTCCTAGGGCTGGAAGTGTGGAAGAGATGATAAGGAATATTTCCGAACCAGGGAAAGTATGTTGTGGAAATCTTAAGAATATTTGATATGTTGGATTGTAAATCCATGGACACACCCATGGATACCAAGATGAAGACGTTGTCTGATAATATATCAAAGTTAGTAGACATGACTCAATATAGGAATATTATTGAGTCATTGATGTATCTGATGAACACAAGGTCAGATATATGATTTGATGTGAACACCTTTAGTCAGTATCTAGTTAACCCTATATCTGTTCACCTAATAGCTACAAAACATGATGGGGTACCTTAAAGGTACAAAAAACTTGGGACTTTACTATGGTAGAGATCATGACTATAGATCATATGAATATAAAGATTTAGGAAGTGTCGCAAATAGGAAGAAAACCTCAGGTGGATTTTTTTTCTGGGATCGAACATGATCTCATGGGTTATTAAGAAACAATCTAGTGTTTTTCTCAGTACAACTGAAGAAAAGTACATTGCAGCTTGCTCCGCTAGTTGGGAAGCAATATGGATTCGAAAAACTGATGTCAAGGACTATATGACATGGATTTGGATACCACAATGATTCTTTGTGACAACCATATTTTCATAAAGATGATAGAGAATCCTGTGGGATATGGTACTAAAGGGAGATATAAACTCCAATATGTAAGTACTAATGAGCAAGTTGCTGATGTGGTGACCAATATTCTGTAACAAGCTTGGTGTAGTTTGAAAAGACTTTCCTCGTAAGGAGGAACAATGATGATGATACTACATGCTTCAATTGTAAGGAGGAACAATGTTTTTGATATATATATTTACTCAAAAGGAGAAACAGGTCGAAGATATGGACCCTTCTCGAAAAGGAGAAATAGGTTGAAGATATGGACCCTTCTTGGAAAGGAGAAACAGGTCAAAGATATGGACCCTTCTTGAAAAGGAGAAATAGGTCAAAGATATGGACCTTTCTCAGAAAGGAGAAATAGGTCGAAGATAAACTCTCTTTGGAAAGTAAGAACAAATCGAAGATATGGACCTTCTTTAGAAAGGAGGAACAAGTCAAATATATAAACTCTCCTCGGAAAGGAAGAACATGTCAAAGACATGAACTCTCCTCAAAAAATGGGGAATAGGTTGATAATATGGATCCTCCCAAAAATGGGGAGTGAGGATGAAGACTAACATCAATGATGGGATGAAAGTGATGCTCCACCATGAAAGAGGCCAAGTACACATGAAGATGTTGAAAAGGTTTGAAATTTACTTGTGGATGATAGTATCCTATTTCAAGGATGGAAGGTATAACACTATGTTCATGAGACTGGTCCTTACTAGCTAAGGATGGCCCTGCAGATATTACTCTCGCATGGAGAGTACCCACATTTACTTGTGGATGATAGTATCCTCTTTTGAGGATAGAAGGTATAACACTCTGTTCATGCGAGTGGTCCTTACTAGCTAAGGATGGACCTACAGATGTTACTGTCATGGAGAGTACGCACATTAAGTTGTGGATACCATAGAATAACACTCGCTCAGGAGTGGTCCTAACCTTAGTGGTATGGATGCTCTATGATGAGTCCTCACAAATGACAGGACTAAAATTTTGTATGCAGTTGAGATCTGCTCTGCAGGCGATACTCTTGTATGGAGAGTATGCCTACATTCATATGTAGATACAATAGAATAACACTCACTTGGGAGTGGTCCTAACCTATGTGGTATGGATTCTCTATGATGATTCCTCATGGACGTCATAGTATAACACTCACTTGGGAGTGGTCTTAACCTGTGTCGTATGGATGTTCTATGATGGGCCGACATTTTGTATGCAGTTGAGATCTACTTTGCAGACAATACTCTTGCTTGAAAGAGTATGCCTACATGTAAGTGTAGATACCATAATATAACAATCATTTGTGAGTGGTCCTAACATGTCTGGTATGGATGGTCTACGATGAGTCCTCCTGGATGATAGGGCCAACACTGGGTGCGATTGAGATCTACATTTAGTTGTATATGATTCAGCTGATCAATTTCATGGATCATGCTGATGGAAGATTGCATCATCCTTTGACTTATGTCCTAAAGTGATCGGGATTGATCATCTCGAAAATAGATCATGTGTACTATAGGTAGCATGGTGGCGAAGGGTCAAGTAGATCAAAGTGCGGATGCAAAGGATCAAGAAGGATCAAAGTGCTACTGCAAAGGATTGAAAGGATCAAAGTGCTATTGCAAAAGGATCGAGAAGATAGAAGTGCTGCTACAAAGGATCAAAAATATCAAAGTGTTGTTGCAAAGAATTGATAAATATTGAAGTGCTACTGCAAAGGATCAGAAGATCGAAGTGTTGCTGCAAAGGATCATAAGATCAAAGTGCTGCTGTAAAGGATCAGAAGATCAAAGTACTACTGCAAAGGATCAGAAGATCGAAGTGCTACTACAAAGGATTGAAAGATCGAAGCGTTGTCTGCAAAAGGATCAAGTGATCATGTGATGCAAAAGATGAAGAGATTGAAGAGTAGTTGCTCCAGTTACTGATGAATGTTGAAAACTTCCTATGATGTATAGATGTATAGCCTTGATGATGTTGTAGATATTCTCTCTCTGTGCTCCTATAGTATATGATGATGTTCTCAGTAGAATAACCTTCTCGTTGAGGGGGAGTGTAACTTCAAAGGATATTCTAAATGTATTTTACTGATGTAACCCAAGGGAGATGCTATTATTCCTCCAGCGGGGTGTTACTATTGTATTTGGTCATCATAGAGTCATGAGGTAAATCCTCCATTATAAGTTAGGTCAATAGTACCCTAATGAATATAATATAATATTGTATTGAGACTTCCTAAGTGAAGTCGTCCCACTTAGTTAAGTGGAGACGACTTGTCAGGTTAAAAGTCAAGTGACGAAAAGAGTATAAATAGAGGAGATGTGTTCCTCATTTCAACACACACTCACTTGTGCACAACGCATAGGAGAGAGAGAGATATATATTCTGGAGGGAGGCGCACCTGTCCGTGGTCTTTTATTTTACTTTTTATACATCTTATACAGGGGAAGTTTTGCTAGGTTTTCTTCCCCGTGAGGGTTTCCCAAGATAAATATTTGTGTTCTTTTGTGTGGTTATGCTTGCCTATATTTTAATGATCCTTTTGATTATGATTATGCTGTTATGATGCTAAATGTTATAAGATCTTATATAACCATTAAAAAGTTAACATGCTTAAGGTAGGATACCGGGGATTTTTTTACCTTAGGGTGCCAAAAATATCCTAATTAAGTGAATCACTCCAAATAAAAGGTAGGTGTGACCTGGAAGGGGGGTTTCATACCCCTACTAACCCCAATATGTTGTAAAATCCCTCAACACCCCCCTCAAATGACACATATTTCCTGGTGAAGGAGAGAACGTCTTGTTGAGGAATAATGCCCAAGAGAAGGAGAGTCAGTTGTGTAAAGGACTAGGATGGTGTATGTTTGGATATGTAGAGGCCACTAGAGCATATAAACAACATATGGATCCATGTGACCCAGTGGAAAACCCATAGGGGTCTCGGTCACCAACCCCGAGGTTAAAAACCCCAGCAAAGGGCAGTCAACAATGTCATTAAGCCACAGTAGCCCTAAAGGGGGAACCAAAGGGCCCAACCATGACTACCATTGCTCAATAACACCCTTCTTGGTAAAAAAAATAGTTCTCTCTCCTTGGGGAACATCTAAAGGTGTGTTGGTTATAGTTGCAGCGTAACACTAGATCCAACTACGGGATGAGTGTTCTTCCCAAGAGTGCTCGAGAACCTCTGAATATTTTGGTAACAGTAGACCTACACACACATAAAATATAAGGGGGATCAAAGTATCATTAGGCAGACACTTCCATTCTCCCTTGTCCAAAAATGAAATAGGAAACTAATGACTAACAGACTAACAAACAAACAAACTAACTAGCACAATAATAGCGAATATGAAACAACATTAGAGAAGTACCTATTAAGCGCCTACGCATTGATAGGTAGAGGAATCTTCTCACCATCCATGTGACTTAAAAGAAACACATTTGGACTTGCAACATTAGTAATTTGATAGGGACCCAACAAAAGACTATCGAACTTACCATGTTTACCTGGATCTTCTCTTCTTTTGTCCCATAGTAGAACAAGGTATTCAATTTGAAGTTGGTGTTGGTGAGTCTTCTTATCAAACTTATATTTAACTTTATATTTTTGCTTTATTATGTGGTCAAAATTCCTCTTACATTTCTCATCGATTTCTATTAGGCTGTTGATTCTTCGTTGATACGCATCTGGAGCATCTGTGTTTTGTTGAAGGACCTTGTATACTAGAAACCTTAAATTAATTGCAAAAGTGACACCCAAACCATACACCAATTTGAATGGAATTTTCCTAGTTGATTCCTTTACATTGATCCTTTATTCCCATACTGCATACCTTAGCTTACTATCCCAACACCTCTTATTATCTCCCACGGTCTTTTTTATAATACTCATTAAATTATTGTTACTTTACTTAGCGATCCCATTACCTTGGGGATAATAATTAGAAGAGTGTGACAATACAATACCATAATCAAAGCAAAATGTGGATACTTCCTCGTTACTGCAAGGTTTTGCATTATTTATGATAATCTTGGATGGAGTTCCGAACCGAGAAATGATTTTGTCTTCCAAGAAATTTGTGATAGCCTTTGTTGTAGCTTGCTTTGTTGGAATGGCTTCAACCCACTTAGTAAAATAATTCGTAGCTGTCAATATCCATTTATGTCTATTACTTGAATTTTGTTTAAATTCACCGATGAAGTCGAGTCCCCATTGTTGAAATGGTGCTTCGATGATGATAGGATGAAGTGGCAATGTTGTAAGTCTCCGTCTTCTTATGAAAATATGGAAATGATGAAAAATACGTACATACATGTATACATCCTAGAAGATAATGAGCCAATAATATCCTGATATCAGAATCTTGTGAGTTGTGGTAGAAGTAGCATGGTGACCGCCACATAGTCCCTGGTGGAATTCTTTCACAATTTCTTCTACTCGGAACAATTCTACACATGCCAAGATGATTCCTTCTGGATTCTTCCACCCCAATCCCTGAATTGATGTTGAGGCTAAATCCATGATGCAATTCTTAGAAGATTTAAACTTTAGGGATCTATTCTTGTGATCCGTTAAATGATCTAGGAAAGATAAATTCGTCAGGTAATACACTATGTCTACGTACCAATCACATCGAGCAATTTCTTTTGCGACTATCGAGATCATAGGTGGTAAATCTTCCTTTAAATCAAGGACTTCTTCATTTCCTTCTTCTAGTAACTAAGCCAAAACCCTGCCTCTAACCAACTTGGTGGGTTGTATTTCCAAGTCATATTCTTGTATCTTTTCAATCCACATGTCTCTAACATCCAAGCCATATTGTTGCTTAAGTATCTCTTTGAATGTAGGGTGCAAAACATATGCCATAATATTTGAATATCTGATGAAAACCCTGAATTGTTTCAGTGACATTACTAGTGCATATGCATGCTTCGTCATACTGTGATACTACATTTATGTATTACTCAAATATTTACTCATAAATGCAATGGGATGTTCTTCGTTCTTATCATTCTTTTGTAGGAGGACTCCTGCAATAGTGTCAGTGGAAGCAGAAGAAAAAAATTGAAATGGTTTAGAATAGTCGGGACTTACCAACACCGGTGCCTGAGTAATAGCTTCTTTAACATCTTCAAATGCTTTCTTGGATTATTCATTCCACTTAAAATATGCATCCTTTTTTTATCAACTTATTCAAAGTTTTATTAATATCAGCAAAATTAGGAATAAAGCTATGAATAAAATTTATTTTTCCAAATAAAGACCTTAAAGCGTTCAATATTTTCGGTAACGAAATATCTTTAATAGATTTTACTCTGTCTGGATCTATTTTAACATCTTCTTTTGTAATAACGTGTTCAAGTAACTTACCTTCAACAACACCTAAAATGGATTTTTTAGGGTTTAAGGAAATTCCATACCTACGGCAACGTTCAAATACCTGTCGAAGATGTTTGATGTGATCCTTTCTTATTTTGGAGTAAACCATGAGATCATCTTCATACATTTCTAAGACCGTTTGTAATATATCTCTAAAAACATAGTCCATAGCCCTCTAAAATGTGTCCCCAACATTTGTTAAACCAAAAGGCATGCACAACTACTAGTAAATTCCCCAAGGGGTAGTAAAGGTAGTCTTTGCTCAATCTTCTTTCTTGATGGAACCTAATTGAAATTTGAAAATCCATCTAGGAATGACATCATCTTCGATCCTATGATCCTTTGAAATAAGAGTTCCATATTAGAGAGTGGATAATTATCTTTCTTGGATATTGCATTAAGGTTCTTGAAATTGACACACACCCGGACATCACCCATCTTATTTCTAGATGGAACAGGATTGGAAGGCCATTCCAAATACCTTGTTGGGACTATAATCTTTGCTTCTACCATATTTTCCAATTCATTCTTAACCAGCGGGTCCAACTTAGGATTCACTTTCTTTCATTTTTGCTGACGTGGTTTTGCATTTTCTTCCAAAGGTATAGCAGGTTGAATAATATTCTTATGATAGGTTTTAAGTTCATTATATGACTAAAAAAGCACGTCCTTGAATTCTCGAACCAAATCAACGAATTCCTTTCTTTATTGAGAATCTAGAATCTTACCAACCTTAATCAGACGTGGGTCTTCCCAAGAACCAATATTTACTTCTTCATATTCTGGATTTGAAGTCATGTCTTTTAATTTGCACCTATCATTTATGTCAAACTTCTTTTCCAAAAATACTATTTCCATAGGAATGGGGTTATACTAAGGTTCTTCGGTGTATCCTTTCTTTCTCCAATTAAACTAGTTAACCACATACTCTTCCACATTGGGCATGAACCTATGAATATTCTTGTCATCATCAAATACTTCGTAATTATCGAAGTTGTATAGAAAGGAGGGATGAAATATTACTTTCACTTTGCACGTATCATGTACTTCATCATTTGGATCAAATACAGAGGAAAAATCCGGGAGAGCATTCGTTGTTTGGTTTTGTTTTCTTGGTACCACTTGAAAATAAATGGTTTGGAATTCTTTGGTAGTGATTATGACAACATCCCTGTATATTTTCAATCACATTTTTTTAAAAGAAAACAATTCATTTTAATTGGCATACAACAAGGTCAGAATCACCTATAACATGTAGTAACTGAATGCCATAGTCTTCTATAACAATTAGCCCAAGTAGAAGAGATTTGTATTCAACAACATTGTTCGTACCATCAAATTATAATTTGAAAGAAACATAATGTTTCTCATGTCCAGGGGAAATTAATACAATACCTGCGCCCACACCTTCTTGGGACTTGGCCCCGTCAAAATACGGTATCCAAAACTTATCAATGTACTTCTGAGGAGGAATATATGTAGCCAATACTACATAAAAACCAATATCATGTTGGTATATATACTCGTCCTCCAGTTCTTCAGGGTCCTCTACATGATGTTTCCTCATCGTTTCTCTTTGACTATTGATGTAAACACCTTTCGAAGCTAGAATAGTTTCATAAGACAGATCCACCAGTAGGCTACCTCCAAGGTTTACTCCAAACTTCCTAGATAAGATAATTCCCCAAGATTCTAAAATATCAATCACCACAATATTCATTTTTATGCTTATGTTGGGATGAACAACTAGTTGGGAACATTGAACACCATGCCACAAACCTTCACCTCTCTAGAATCCATAGTGAAAACATTCTTGTAGGGCCTCAACACCTGTAATCCTAACCTTTTCATCACGATTAAAGGAATAACATTAATAGATGCCATTGTTTCAAACATTCAATTATGTAAAACCAAATCACCAATGCATAAATAAAGGTTTATGTGTAGGATTCTTATTCTCATTTGGCAGCATGTTTGACAATATAATTGGTGCATCCTCGCTCTCTTTAACTTGATTGATTATTTATTGCTTCCTCATGGTTCCTTGTTGAAGATGTAGTAACTAAACAACCCGTTTTCTATTTGAGGGGATCTTTACCAACTCTGTCATAAGTTCTATAACCTTCATAGTACCTAGATCACGGTATTTTTTAAGGATTCTAATATTATAATTAAGTATAGTATTATGGGTGATTGTTTTGGATTGAAAAAAACATGTTTATAGATAAGTAAGCGAATATTAAATATGAAACATAAAATTAACACTGAAATGTGTAATTTTTGGATAATATTGTGATAAAAATAACATATGTTATGTAAATATAGGAGATATTAGACACTAAAAATGACCAAATCACGAATTTATTTTTTGAAAAAAACCCCAAAAAAAGCCAATTGGCAAAATTTTGCCCCTAAAAATTACCCTAACCTAGATTACCTATAACATCGATATTTAGAGGTTCATCAGTAACCAAATCAAACAAAGAAGACTTACCTAAAATTATCAAGGGTGTAAAAGAAGTCTTTGTCCCTTTTGTATTTGTCGATGGGAACCTCCTTTATCTTTGATAAACATTTCCAGGGGTTCTATTCTCATACCATTTCTTGATTTCTTCTTGATTAGGCATCTCGCTGAGTATCTTGTTCACATTTTCCGCATCAATTGAATTTCTCTTTACTTCCTGCATATAATCATTAGATAACCCAAACTTCCTCCTTTCAAGCAAATTATTTACCTCTGCATTGTTGTCTTAAAAAAGAGTGTTGTTTAAGATATATTCCAAATAAAAGAAACAAGTTCTCTTGTCTTGGAAACTACGACATGCCCTGCAATTGTATGAGAATTCACTTGAAACATTAGTTGGTTCCAATGAAGAGTGAGGTCTCTATTGAGGACGAGCATTGAATTTATTTGGAGGAAATATAGGTTCAATAGGTTGTTGGGCCCTTTCCATATGGACAATTCTATTTTTCATGTTGGTGTTTTGTTGAGACATATCAACTCTTAATTTTTGCATTTCTTCAATTAGGATGTTCATCGGATCTAGGCCTTCGTTGGAGGTAGGATATTTCTCTTTATTCTTTGTCTCTAATTTTTCCCTGGAGTACCCGGATGTGCCCAGTCTCCTTGTAGCCTTCCAACTGTCATCCATAACCCTTACCTTTTTCTTCACAGACTAAAGGTCAGTTGGTCTATCTAGACTTAGGTGGAACATGAAATATCCCGAGAAGGCCTCCAAATAATATGATAGAACCATCATGTCTGGGGGTTTGCAATTTGTAGGAAATTCTTTAACAACTCTTTCAAACCCGCGATCGAATTCTTCGATGGTTTCATTCTCACTTATTTTCATAGTCATCAATGCATCGTTTAACATTACCAGATCCTTCTTTTCTTTCCATCTATCAAATGATTTCTTCTTCAAATCAGCATAAGTGTCTATGTTACCTGGAGGAAAAGGTTTAAACCATTCAGTTTTATCATGGGTTAGACAAGAAGTCAGGTCAAAGATAGAAAATGTGACACTATAGGAATAATTATCGGTCACTATGTTAGTAAGTAAATGCAAAGTGTCATCAATTTAATGACCAAGTTACACAATGTGTCTAACCATAAATCCAATATCGTTCACAAAAAAGTATGTTGTTGTCATATAATCAGTTTCAAGCACTAGTACAACAAAATTCATAAGTTTGTATGCTAGTATTATGACAATTTGATAATTCAAGATTTTCAATATAAGGTGGAATCAACGTGCATGTAAAATACTGAATATAGGTGATAACATATGTATTCCAAACAATTTTACCACAACACTAGTCCTAGAAGCATGTCAATAATAACATTAGTTGTTTCAAGGTTTATCACATACTTAGCATAAATATCACCAACACATATATCATTATCAATATCTTCAATGTAAAAGTAGGTTGCAAGTTACTTATCAGCAACAATATCATGCACTTGTGTAACAATATAATGATGTTTCATCATTCAAGCCAAACTACGCACATACAATGTCCTAGCAAGATATTCGTGCTCAAATAAGAGGTATACCTGACCTTGTAGTATGCAAATTACCTAACCACCTTGTCTGCTTGTAGTGTGTAGGGTGCAATGATTGGAGCTAGGAAAAGAATGACTATATATAGGAAGGAAGGTTGCCACTGTAAGGGAAACCTTTTAGTTGAATATGAGGTTGGAAAACTCGAGTAAATGGATAAGACAGGTTTGCATAAGACATATCAAAGGTAGTATCTTGGTGGACAAGAATTTGTAAGAGAAAGGTGTGGGTTAACACCTTATTGTAAATTGACAGAGGGTAGAAAGGGTGAGTGGTAAGGGTTGTTTTTATAGTAGCGACAAACTCGAGATAAGGGACAACCCAAGGGCTTCCCTTAAGGAAAATCCAAGGATGGAAAGACAGGAAAAGAGGGACATAGTATGTAGCATGAGGTCAATGTGAGGGGAGTGAGAGTGTTAGGGAAATCCCAAGGAGAAAGGGACACCAACGAGAGTTAAAGGGAAAGGAATAAAGGTAGGAGAAGGATGGGAGAAGGCTGCTCCAATCTCAGGTGTGTCTCAGGAAGAGGAGAGCGTGGAGGAAAAGGAGGTAGTGAGGGTGTATTGAAGCAATGATGGTAATAAAGGTTGAGTTTAGGGGAGAATGAGCCTTCAAAATAGATAGAGAGGGTTAGAGTGGGATTAGCGAGGTCGCTAGGGAAGGTAGCGAAGGTGGAAGATGGGTTTAAGGATGACACACAGAAGGCAGTCAAGGATGAAGGAGGAGGGAGACAAAGGTGTGGGGAGAAGAATTTAGGAATGTTTAGGGTATTGGATATGAGGGCAAGGGAGAACTAAGGTGACCTAGACCTATGGAATCTAAGGTAAATAATGGCTCCAATGTGAGAGGAACAACCCTAGGAAAACAAATACCCTAGAAACCTATGGATAATCCCTAGAGAAAATCTCAAAAGGAGAGGTTACTCTTCTCTTTGAGGTGACTAGTGACTAGTAATGGCCTACCCTAGAAAAATGCAGCCCTAAAGATACCATTCAGTCATGAATATACATCATCTACCAATAATAAAACAAAGAGATTAGAATCCAAACCCAATGTGCTTGTGTTTTGCCAACAAATCTAAGCATCACCATGAAAAAAAAAGAATTTATCCAAAGAACATCCAAAGCCATCTTGTTTAACTAGAAAATTCCTCCTCAAGAAGGGTAGAATAGTAATAATCCCACTTATCTCATGTCTCAAAATGAAAGTGAGGAGATCTATTTATATTTTCTCAAGCTCACCTATTACAAAAATAACCAGGCCTACATGCCTTAAAATATGTGAATTTGTAATTATAAAAGATCAACTTAAAATTAAAACAAAATAATAATAAAATAGGATTTAATGTAGGCTTAAGGTCGACTACCAAGGATTTTTGTACCCCAGGGTGCCAAAAATAGCCTAATGAAGCGAATCACTCAAAACAAAAGGCTGGAGTGAGCCATAAGGGGGGTGTCATTTTTGTACCTCAATTTGTTGTAAAATCCCTAAACACCCCCCCTCAAACTACAAATATGGCTAGATGAAGGAGAGAATGTCTTGATGAGGAAGAATGCCTAGGAGAAGGAGAGATAGTTGTGTAAAGGACCAAGAGGGTGTCCTGGTGGCTATGTATATGCCATTGGAGAATATAAACACCATATGGAGCCATGTGACCTAGTGGCCAACCATTAGGGGCCCCGCTCACCAACCTCGAGGTTAAAATCCCCCAGTAAAGGGAATTCAACAGTGCCATTAAGCCATAGTACCCATAAAGGATGAACCAAAGGGCCCATCCATGACTTCCATTGCTCAATAACACCCTTCTTGGTACAATGTTTGGCTCTCTCTCCCTGGGGCACACCTGAAGGTGCGTTGGGTACATGTGCAGTGTAACAAGGATTATAACCAACATTGAACAAATATGGAGGATGATATATAGGGATTGGGGTTAGCTGGACAGAGGGATAATCTAATGGATAGAAGGTCCAAATCGCCAAACAAAGAGCCTACTCACTGAATAAGTGTTGGTTGTGGAGCTTGATCTTCCAGATTCAGAGATATTATTTAGTCGTGTAAGTACCCCAGGTTTACTGTACACTCGTTCCCCAACTTTGGGGTTCGAGGGTGAAGCCCTCGAGAAATTTTTTTGGGATGTTTGTTGGCCAACAGTTTTGTGGACCCATGGTATTGGGTTAACCGTAGTATATTCCCATAATTTTTCCCCTATAAAAGAAAGCATTGTAAAATGACTGTGTATTGTATTTTAGTATTGTAAACAATCTCTGTGATTATGTGAGAGAGACTGTGAGAGCGTGAAGAGGAAGTGCAACGGTATTGTTGCAGGTTGTATCCCTTCACCTTTCCAGATGGTAATAAAAGGATTGACAATTTTTGTGTGGACGTAGCCCATCATTTGGGTGAACCATGTTATATCTGTGTCTCTTTGTAACGTGTTTAATGTTTTTTGCATCTTGTTTAATGATGCAACTGTATATTTGTTATTTCTCTGTGGTCTTGTTTTCTAACAATAAGTACATTTTCATATTATTTAAAAGAAAATAAGAAAACTTTAATTTCTTCATTTTATAAATTTGATAAAATAAACATATAAATATTTAAAATAAATTAGTTTGAAATGTTAGTTCACATTGACATGAATCAGATGTGAGATCTCTCCCTTTGAAGTTGTGGAAGTCACAGGTTCAACTTTCTTCATCTCTTGGGTTAGGTTACTCAATGATTTTCTACCAAGTTATTTCTTGGATAAAAATATTGAAATTAAATTATGATTAACAAAAAATAAATTAGTAATTTTACAAAATGAATATATAATATTGAAATGAAATTAAATCAATAAAAGAAGAATGAGAAATAATGTTTAGTAATTTTACAATGAATATATAATATTGAAATTAAATTAAATCAATAAAAGAAGAATGAGAAATGATGTTTATGATGTTGATAAGTGATATTTTTAAAGATGAAAAAATATGAGATGATGATAATTAATAATTGTTGTACATGCGTTGTAGTCTTTGTAGGCTCCGAGAGAAAGGGGGTTTGAGGGACACGAGGGGCTAACACCCCTGAAAGAATTTCTTTTGTTCCATTTTCAGTTGTTTTTGGCCCAATGATTTTGTGTTCCATAGCAAACTAATTCCAATCAAGGAATTGAGGTTGTAATCAAATTAGGGTTAATATATTAGGGTCACTAAATGCTATAATATATTGTATTGTAAATAGAAAATTCAATATAACGAGATAAAGAGTTAGAAACTCTTGGGAATGTTGATTTTCTTAGTATTGGGTTTCAAAGGTAAATATTTGTGTAATGTGTGTATGAACCATTGCTAATTGTTATGTTTTAGATTATATTTATTATTCTTTTTCTTTACACGACTTTATTAAGGTTCTTCAATAATAAGCAACTAAATGCCTTATGTTGCACAACATATTTCAAAGACTATAGATGTTTATACAAATTGTCACTATAACCAAATTAGGCAAACTTTATCCCATGAGCTAATTTTCGAGGTTTTTTTTCCCAAAAAATATTTGTCATTTTCCTTTTTTGCCAATATCATTCACCCAATTTCCATAGGATTAAAATGTTATGCTCTAAAAATCACCAAAATTGTCTAAACATTACATAAAACCCTTAGAAATTTGAATATTTAAAAAAAAATATTGCCAGACGTTTTATGGTTGGAAATTTGACAATTAACTTAAGATTCGTCAAGGTTCTACACTTGTTGTGAATCCTTAAATCCATGAACCAAATAAATTTTTTGGAAGGGAGCAAGAATTTTGAATTTTTGTTGTGGTAGATGCATCAAATTTATCATTCATTAATTTAATTCACATGGTTCCACCATCATAACTGGGTGATAGGGAAGTGTTAGTTAAGTGGACATTACATGTGGGATATCTCCATTTGAGGTTGTGTAAGTTATGGGTTCGAACTTCTTGATCCCCTCAAGATTAGGCTACTCTATGGTTTTCTCCAAGTTATTTCTTGAAAGAAAATAATGAAAATAAATTATGATTAATAAAAATAAATTAGTAATTTTACAAAATGAATATTAATATTGAAAATGAATTCTAATTCAAAAATGATAAATGAAAATTGATGTTTATGATGATGATATGTGATATTTTTTATGAAATAAATTGAGATTAAATATTTAAATTATACTTTGTATTTTTCTATCTAAAATATGTCAACAATATATTTATTATTAGTTTAATATATTACTTATGAAAATATAATTTAGGTGAGAAAGATGATACTTCATCCCACAACCGCTCATGTTATACCTAATTAACTTAAACCACTCATATTATACCTAATTAACTTAAAATATAATTTATTATATTTAAATTAAATTAAATATTATTTAAATTATAATTTCTTATTTAACATTATATAAATGACCGTATGATTCATTTGATTTTAATAAGTCAACGGTGTTAGACCTAATTAACTTAAATTGTAGTATTTATATTTAAATATTATATAAATGAAAGAATGATAATTTTTATTTTTAATAAGTCAATGGTTTTATTACAGCATGATTCATTGTTCTAGTAAGTCAATGCTTTTACAAGAGTATTTGAATAAATGATAATGGTTAAAAGTTGGGTAAGATAAATTGGGATGAAATATTATTTATCTTTGATTTCTTTAATAAAATAAATATATAAATAATTGTTTATTATAAACTTAATAATAAAAGGTATGATTATGATTATGATTATGATAGGTACCATTTTTAATATTAAATAAATATAAATTAAATAAGATTTAGATAATGGTGGTTTTAGTTTATTAATGATTATGGAAAAGTAATTGAATTATGATCTTGATAAAAAAATATGATGAAATATTATTTATTTTTAACTTTATTTATATAATAAATATTGGAAAAGGTATCCAACTAGAAGAAGAGCCACAACATCATTTGAAATTTTCGAGCTTTCGATGGTTTCCTTTGGAGAGGTTTCTAGGGTCTAGTAGCATTGGGAGTCCAACACTTTGCATACATTTATAAGAAATTAGAGGCTCCAAATATTGTTGATATTGTCAAATTTCAGTCTTACTTTCCTCAGATGATTATGTCAATTGATAATATAAATCTATTTGAAGCGGCCCCTTAGGGGGAAATGGATATTATTATGCATAATTTCAAAAAGGGAAAAAGTCCAAGCCTGGATCAACTTTTCCTTGTCTTTTTTTACTTTATGGGGTGAGGCCTACTGAGGAGGTTCGAAAACCAGTAATGTCCTTTCAACTCTAAACCAACTTGCAGCCATATATTCCTAAACCAATCCGTCAATGAAAGAGTGAAAGCATGGATGGAAGAAATATGCAAAAAAATCATGCTGAAATGACTTTTTTCCAACCCTAAAGATAGGCTCAAAGGCTAATCCTTCACCATCACAAGCATCCAAATATGTAGGGTTGCTTGTTTGGAAACTTTATGTAATACCATCAAAGCCAAACTGCCCCAAATTATGAGAGAATTATGCACAAGAAGGTGACAAAAACGGAAGAAAGTCACCATCCAAAGGAAGCTCCAAGAGTGGCCTAGAAGTGGAATACAAGGATGCTCCAAATCTGCAACAAAAAACTCTTCATGCGTCCTTAAATCATCATCATAAGTGAACAAGCATGGCTAAGAATAATCACGAGAGATCTCATCAACAATAGGTTGTCCAAGGTCTTCAAAATTTACACTTCCATCATGAAATGAGTCATCTATGGGATCCCCAACAAATTTCCAATTATTCTTACCCATACAATGATCAAAATGATGAAAATGCACATAACTAGCAGTATATCCATGGATGCCACTATAAGAAAAAGATCTTTAAATCTATCATCCTCAAAGAATTTGTCTTCAAAGATATGAAAAAGAGAAAATCTTACCAAACCCTCATCACCACGAGGAGAACAAGTAGGAGCATCAATGCTTCATCACCTGGGTCTTCAACACATGCTTCAATGGGAACATGCGACTCTTGAACAAAGTCTTCAAAGGAGGCTTCCATGTTAGATGGATTCTCAAGATATAATCAAGTGTTAGTCAACAAGGAAGATCAACACAAGACAACTTTCACCACACCTCGGTGTACTTTTGAATATCTAAGGATGCCTTTTGGTATTCTTAATGCAGGGGCAATTTTTCAAAGAGCCATAGATTTTGCATTCAAGTCCCATAGGAAAAATCATAGAAATATATTAGGATGACCTAACCATTAGGTCATCTAATTAAAGTGTTTGAAAGATGTAAAAAATACGAAATATCATTTAAACCCAAGAAATAAGTGTTTGGGGTTGATGACGGTAAAATCTTGGGACACATAATATCAAATGATGGAGTAAAGGTAGATCTTGAAAGGACAAAATCAATTAAGCAAGTTCCTTTGCCATCTAATAAGAAGGATTTGCATCTTAGTAAGATAAACGTTATAAGAAGGTTCATTCCCAACTTTGTTAAGATAATCAAGCTTGTTATGAAGCTTTTAAAGAAATATGTTGAATTTAAGTGAAGTGATGAAAGAATAAAGGCATTCAAAAGATCAAGGAAACTATTGGAAGATATCCGATATTAGTTAGCTAGATTGTTCTAAGGAATTACCTATGTTCTCATTTGCTTATGAAGACACATTTGCATGTATGTTAATAGATAATAATAATAATAATAATCTAATTTTAAGGTCACGTCCAATCCAGACACCAAATTGGTGTATGAGACCCCCTTGTTTGTGGGACAAGGGAACCGCTCTGCACAATGATTTGATTGGTAAAGTCTATGGAGGTGTACATAACATACCCCCCTTCATATTTGTACATGTGACCTCATAGGAGGAAACACATGTTCTTAACCATGAGGCCCACTCAAGTGTACGACATGACAAAGGAAATGAACAACCTATAGCCTTCATGAGTAAGGCATTGCCAAATGTAGAAATGAAAAATTAAAGTAGTGATAATGGAAAAACAAGTGTAGGCTCTTGTACCTTGGTAAATCTCTAAATCATTTTCAAGCATACATGGGGTATTCTAACATTGTTTCTTATTTTCCCCACCCTACGGTCAAGGATATATTGGCTCAACAAGATTGCTTAGGAATTAGAGGCAAATAGGTTTCAAAGAGACAAAGTGTGACTTAGATATTAAACCCACCAAGTTGGTAAAGGGTCAAAGGTTCGCACAAATGTTGGTTGAAGGTAATGAAAAGGAACTGGGTATAAATTATCAAAGTAACGCACTAAGGGTATCTACAATAATTGAAAAGTTAGAACAACATGCATGGTATGTGGACATAATTTTTATCTTAAGAATATTACATGTCCAAATCACTTAATGGATCATAAAATAAAAAGTTTAAGGTTAAAAGCATCTAAGTATCGTTAAGTTCAAGATGGACTTGGTTGGAAAATCCCTGAAGAATTTATACTTAGATGTGTATATTTTCAAGAGGCAAGGAAACTCATGTTAGAGCTACACATGCAAGTTTATGTGGAGGGAATTATGCAGCAAAAACCATGGCTGACAAGATATTGATGGCAGGTTATTATTGGCCTACCATATTAAAAAATGTCCACAAGTTTGTTAGAACATGTGAGCATTGCCAACTTTTCACAAGAAAAAAAAATATAACATCCATGCCTTTGCAGCCAATTCTTGTAGAAGAACCTTTCCAACAATGGGGCCTTGATTTCATCAAAAGTTGAAGGAAAATTCAAGTAATGGTTATAAATGGATCCTTACTACTACCAATTATTTCATGAAGTAGGTAGAAGTTATTCCTACTAAGAAGGTGAAAGATAAAGTAGTCGTGGATTTTCTAGAAGATAAGATCATCGCCCAATTTGATGTCCCAACGAATATCACGACAAAAAATGCTATGGCTTTTAGTTCAATAAAATTTTCAACTTTTTATTTCAACTATGGAATAACCCTATCCCATACTTCCAACTACTATCTTCAAAGGAATGGTCTAGAAGAATCAAGTAACAAAAACCTAATGACCATCATCAAAGAGGCTGTTGGGCATACCAAGAAAAATTGGAATAAAAAAATTAATACACTCTTTGGGAAAATAGGATAACAAAAAAGAAACTGGAAAAAATCCATTTTGAGTTAGTCTACAAGATTGAAGTTACTTTACCTATACACTTCAAAATCCCAATATATTAATTTCTACAACAATTCAATACAGATCCTAAATCAATTGAATGTACTTAATTAAAATAGAAGGAAGGCTTTTGATCAATACGTTAGGAACCAAACTAAGGTTAAACATGTATTTGATAAGAAGGCTCATTCAAGAGCATTTCAAAAAGGGGATCTCATGCTTCTATGGGTGTTATGTTGCACTTGTACCCAATGCACCTGTTAAATGGAAATTCATACTCTTCATGGTTTGTTATGAGGGTGAACAAATTATAACAACAACATCCACCACCTCCACACAAAACCCCTCTACGCAACAGAAACAGGTGGAAAATATTGTGGAAGCATACGAAGACGCCTTCAACACACTTGTCGAGGTTCCAGTACATTGTCATGTCAAGTATTCTATTGATTTGATCCTTGGTGCACCTTTACGTAATGGTCCAGTATACAGGAGTTCCCCAATGGATAATGAAGAAATCAAATGCCATATTCAATATTTAATCTAAAAGGGGAACATTTGACCTAGCTCTTCACCTTGTGGGATCCCAATTATGTTTGTACAGAAGAAATATGGGACATAGAGACTATGTATTGACTACTGAGCTCTAAATACGATCACAGTTCGGAATCAATATCCCATTCCTTGGAATGACGACCTCCTCGACCAGATCAAGGGGGGAAAGTATTTCAACAAGATTGACCCAATATCTGGCTATCATCAAGTTCCAATTGAGTAGACTGATGTCTAGAATACTACCTTCAAATATCGGGAAGGCCTTTTTGAGTGGTTGGTCATGCATTTCAACTTGACTAATGCTCCAACAACCTTCATGAGGATGATGGATGACATTCTACATCCATTCACTAATTCCTTTGTGGTCGTATATCTAGATGATATCCTAATCTATAGTAGAACATGGGCATAACATTTGCAACATATCCACTATGTCCTCAACACCTTGCAATAACACAAGTTCTATGTCTAACTAGAGAAATGCTCATTTGGCATGGAAAGGGTTCATTTTGGGATTGTAGCGACTGTCATTTCAGATAAGGATAACAGGTTCATGAGTACTTTTTGGTATAGTCTATGATTATTGATGGATACCAAGCTCACCAAATCGATTTCCTTTCACCCCCAGACCAATGGAAAAACATAGGTAGTCAATCGAATGATTGTGCATATTCTAAGAATGCATAATTCTAAAAATCTCTGCATATGAGATGAGATACTTCCTTATGTTCAACATAGCTATAAAAGAGCTCTTCATAGCTCTACCAGTCACAACCCTTTTTAGGTGTGCTTGGGTTTCCAATTACTGGTCGCAATTGATGTAGCTTTAACCCTTGCATCCACATAGGAGGAATATTCCCATGCTCAAGCTGAGGTTGATAAGGCCACCATATTTGTTGAATGAATCCAACACATCCACGTGACATGTCCATGACATTTTGGAAAAGGCCAATACTAAGCACAAGTAGTGACATGACCAACATCGATTTCCACACAAGTTCTAGGTGGGGGATAAGGTTTAGTTGCATTTGCAGAAAGAGAGGCTCACAGGGCCCCATCGTAAACTTTGTCCACTTCGATATGGATAATAGACCTTCACTACGGAAATTGGTGACAATGCCTTCAAATTAATCATTCCAACATTCATTATCCTGCAACTAGTATTCAATATGGAGCTCCTTCAAACATATTTTGCACCACTGTTGGACATGTCGAAGGTGGCAGAACAATTGACACCTACAGAGATTAATCCTGACTGCATAGAACAAGAAACCATTGATAATATCATGGACACATAGGTTAAGGTCACCTTCCAGCATAATATCCAACTATATCAAGTTGTAAAAGTAGGGAAACTCCTCCACTAAGGAAAGCGTCTAACCAAGAGTCTAGTTCAACAGAAGTTTCCCCATTTGATGGGGGCACTCATTGAAATGGATACCATTGCTTCCTAAAGGGGGGGTACTGATCCAGATCGGTATAGGTGGATTCCCACCTATTCCACTGGCTCAAAATAGTTTTCCATTTTGGCAATTTTCTTGTAATTTTCTAAGTTTTTTCGAGTCTCGAACTTCTAGGGCCGTTTTGAGGCCCTAAGCGATGCCTTTTTGGAAATTTGGGGTGGGGGCGAATTATTGTCAATGAAATTCATTCGACCCCATTCTAAAGTTGTAAATCTTAGATAGACCTTTCCAATGGGAAATCGAGACCCCAAAACGGAGATCGTATGCAAAAGTTATGACCCCAAGAAGTTGATTATTCAACTAACCATCTTGGGGCCACAAACTTTATGGCGATTCATATCCTAGTGTTAGGTTTAGAGTTTTTTCCTCTCCAAGGGTTTATGATAAAAGGCCCTTCAGCCTCCTTTTGTATTCAACTTGTCATGAGTGAGCATAGCCACCAAATCTCTTCTCAAAGATACAACTACCACCATTCTAGTTGCTTTCGTTTTATAGTTTATTATGTTTCATTCATTTAATAGAATCTGAGTTTATTGTATCACTGTGTCTATTACCATATATTTGTGTATGTGAATATATATATGCTATTTCATTTCGTTCGAACATAAATCCTGATCAAATATAGTGGTGAAATAATGGGAGGATATGGTTAAATGCCTCTTCTTAACTAGTTGGCTTTCCAACCTTTCCCTTCCTCAAGGAAAATCCCAACTAACTCTTTCAAATAACCTATTGGGTCTATTTTTTTATTATACTTATTAATGCAAGTGAATCTAAGCCGCTACTAATAATAAGAACCCAAGATCTCAAACTCTACATAAAACTTCTAGCTACAATTCTTACCTAGTAACTTCTTTTCCTTTCTTACATAGCAACTTCTCTTTATTCTTGTAGTACCCTTCACTCACCCTACAACAATTTAATATGCAGACAACAAAGTAAATTATGGAATTAAAATCATAACAATTATGGGTGGGTTTATTCTTGATATGGAGCATGCACGTACATAGTTTTTTTTATAATCATCATCGATGTAACACATTTCAAAGAAAGCAAGGAGAAAAGATATCGTTCATTGAAGTGGCATTCACATTTTACAGGTATCTTATTATACCTACCGCAACAGGTATATAGTAATCAGTTGCTAGTCAACCGAAGCTTTGACCTTGTATTAGTTGCTGCCACCAAAAAAATTAAAATCTGTTTTCTAAAGTTAAACTTTAGAGTTTGCAAAAAAATATTTTAAATTTTAATAAAAATATTTGTATTTGCTATTTTGTTAAATTCTAATTGGCCAATCAGAAATGATGTCATTCTTGGAGTTTGGTATCTGGTTTTCACTTGACACATGGCAATGATGACATCAGTATTATTTATTTATTTATTTTTCTCGTTCCTCCAGTACATCACGACATTTGGTGTATCATATGTAAGGTGCATAATGAAAACAAAATTGTAGATAATGAAGATATTCGTGTCGCATATTTCCACACAGATCATATCACGCAGATATCTCAATGCATTAGTTTGTTTATACCAGATCGCACCAGGCAGATGGGCTGATCGTAGGCTTATGAAATTGTAGATCGTTGACTGATGGAAATCGCTGCAAGGTTTGATGTAGATCCTCTCAGTGATTGCATGGCAGGTTAGATCGCATAGATCGCTGGTTCAGATGGAGATCACGGGATCCACAGACGTAGATCACTGTAATTCTGTTTGGCAGATGCTGGTGGCTGAAGAAAACAATATCGTTGAAACAAATTGATTGGAAATTCGCTCATGAAGATAGGAAATTCACTTATAGGCGAATTTGGTAGAATTGCTATCAGATCACTCTTGTAGATAGATCTGGTATCATTGTTTTGTGGCTATAATATAGAGTCAGAGAGTCAGAGAGCGGATCTGATATCGTTGTTTTGCAAACAGTCTTGAAGATATTGCACGTGTTTATGATAGGATGAGGATCCGATGAACACTTTAAAACGAGTTGAGATTGATGCAGGATTCAACAAAAACAAGAATGAATGAAAGGATGGCGAGAATTTCATAGAAGCTTTATAAAGAAACGACCAAATCGGGCAAGAACACTTTAAACCGAGTTGAGATTGATGCAGGATTCAACAAAAACAAACACTCCATAGCCTGCGCAAAAATGACCGTAATGTTGGAACAAATTTCAGGAATTTAAGGCAAATTTACCGCGAATCTCCAAGGATTGAGTATACTGTTCAAATAAACCATTGTTAAAAATATTTCATTTTACATATCATAAAAAAATATCATTTAACTCTAACCTAATTTATGGATTCTTCACTCGGTAGCTGTGTCAATCATTCAATAACTTCGAGGCTATTTCTAGTTTAACACACCTTAAATTGATAAAAATTAATGCATTAATCCATCAAAGAAACTCCAAAGAATTAAGGATTACATATAACGGCTCCTTGTTTCACAGAATTAAGGCTTACATAGAACGACTTTTTCAGCTTCATTTCAGCTATAATCGATCCCTGCACCGCAAGGGTGAGGTGAAAAATCAATATGATCTCTGACTTCATTGTTATTACGATGGTCTAACTTCCAGCAAGAGAACACTAAAATAAGCATCACGGCACCCACTCCACTAAATAGATATAGTGGAACTTGCCAGTGCAGTGCGGAATAATGACTAGTGTCGCTATTCTCGCTGCAGTTATTCATTGAATATGTCTTCGATTATTCGATTATTCAATTGATCTGAATGTAGCTATGAGGATAGCCCTGCCTTTCCGCCAGTGTTTTACAGGTGGAGAAGAGGGAAAGATACAGGTGGTGTGAGAAAAGAAATGAGAGAATTACACAGAACCTTTGTGCATTATCCTTTGAAGTTGAAGTGGATAGATGGCTATCTCTGCGTTCGGAAGAATCTTTGCGTATATTCTGGTGTTTGTTCTATTTTTTCATTTTCACACACAACCATAGAACGACAGAAGGGAGAGCGTTTTGAAACAACAAAACAGCTTCAATGGCGATCAGAGTTTTAAGATATTGTCCCAATTTTTGAAAACGAAAACTGTAGATGATAGGTTACCTTTGGGTTTGGTCGGTTTGGCAGGAATGAGTTTAAGTTTCAAAGGTCATCCTGGTGGTGTCAGAGGACAAACGCTTGCTAGAGGAGAGACAATTGAGTGTTGCGATAAATGCTCTCTAGAGAACAATTACGAGCGTTGGAATTAAGCTTTTCAGGTATGAGATCAAAAGCTAAACGCTCTGTAATTTCTATAGCCTTTCTAATTTTTTCCCTCTTGATTATGTTTTATGATTTCTTTGAATAAAATATAAACCTTTCCTTTAAATGGTAGAGAACTAGTATGTTTTCCTTGTGTTTCACTCACTGAGTTATCAAAATAGTTCAAGAATATTTGCTGGCTAGAAAGTGTAACTTTTCCAAGAAATTTTTTATCTATGTATATTATCTTCTCATTATTGTCTAAGTATGCATATATTTGTTGGTATTAGAGCCTGCAACTATTATTTTTTGGTGTTTTGCAAATCCAACTCCATCAACATTTCTCCTACCCGAGTCTTTGGATTGTTGTCCAATTGTGTACAACAATTGTTGAGACTTTTCTGTTAGATTTTCTTTTTCCTTAAAGTTAGAGAGCTAAATGAGATTAGATATTTGGATGGGAAAAACTCTTGAGCTTTGGAATTGAACATTAAAGATGGCTTGCAGTACTGGTAGCAACGAGTTGGCCATTTCCTCTTATTCTTGTTAAAAAATTCAATGGCCACGCTCCAACAATCCTGCAAATCCACCTTTGTTTTTCACATAGAAGAAGAATACGACTGCTCGTAACTATTTTCGTGCATGCATCCAACGTCACAGAGATGAATGCCCTACCTTTTTTGAGCTCTTTGGTTGGAAAATATGAATATCATCCAGTCTTGTGAGGGGGTGAAAAGCGTTGAACAATATAGTTTGCTCATACATATGGTTTTAGTATTTTAGAAGGGCTTATATATGCTACTGCCGATTCCCAGTGAAGCAACTCTCAATATTTGGGTGTGTAGGATTGTTTTCCCTGCCAGCATTCTGAGCTTCATGGGTTCCATCCAAAGACAATGGATCCCCCTGCTCTGCTCTGGACCTCTTCTCATCTCGGCTATTGAATGGCCGGATGTGACAGCCTCTATGGAGGATCTTTCCCGGGAAGAAGCAGCCCCAGCTTCGCCTGAATGCTTGGCAGCGCACAATCACTCGTACTATAATCGGCTTAATCCAGGTCGTGGATGGACGAATAGAGGCATATGTCGTGCCATTAGTCGAGGTAAGCGCAATGTTAGGCTCATTACAAATGTCTAAATCGAGATAGCATAGCTGAACTTATTCTTCATTTGTTTGAGTGAAGCCTAGCCGTGAGAAACTGAAATGGGTTGGAGGGGCAGGTTCTTTTCCAAGTCATCGAGGGCCTTTGTAATAATAACCAGAAAAATGCAGTTCATAGCAGCTTGTCCCAGTTGGGTCAACTTAGTCCTTATTTCTCCGCCTCGCTCGACCTGCTCCTCAAAATAGTCTCAGTAAGTGAACTGGTCCCCACCTTGTTTACTATATGCTCCTCTCCCATGCTACGCAACCTCCTTGGATGCATACTTTGTCACGTGTCAAAGTAAAGCAAGGTCTAAATTTTGATCATGTTCATTGTTGTGTATATATATATGATATTATATATATATATATATATATATATATATATATATCTATGTATGTATTTGTTAATTTAACTTTGAATATATCTAAAAATTGAAAATTGAGAAAAGTATCTAACATTCAGAAATGCCACTTACACCGTCCTATGTGGAGGTCGATCCCGAATTCCACGAGTTCATGAAAGAAATTTTGGGGATGCCACTTGTCCTAGTCAAATTATAGGGTTAAAATAATATTAGTTTTGTGAAAACATATAGATTACGTACGAAATAGTGATAGCAAGTTTCTAACCAACCTCATTTCTTTTTGAAATATCTATTAAGAATATCTACAAAATTTGTACCAAACCTCGTCAACTTTTTTTTAGCAATATGCCAATGAAATTAAAACCTTGTTAAATGGTTCATTTCGAAAAAATTACATTTAAAAATAATAATTCCTATGGGGGCAGGTTACCTAATTTTGGACATGAAAAGGCAACATCAGAACAATCGCATTTAGTTAATTTTTAAAAGGTTTCTAGATACAAAATGTTACTTTGCTTTTTACAAATTATTTTATTTTACTTATTACACAAAGCAAATTTTGCATACCACTGTTTTTAACCCAAGCATTGTTTTTCGAAACTTCGAGCGGATGTAGAAACCATAACAACAATCAATAATGTGCTTTCATATGAAATTCTAAAGATTTCCTCATTAAAGTTATATCAAGAAAAAGCAGCTCACTAGTTCAAACCTGGAATATCATATCAAGATTTCTGTGTCCCAAATAAGTTTGTGCTTCTTTAGAAGCAAATTCAAAAATTTATGGCCATTGACTATGTTCCGCTAAATTTGCAATGGATTTTCCAAAATATATGTGGAAATTTAATAAATTGGTCTAAATTTAGACATGTAAACATTTACAGTGAGTTAAATTTTTGTACCCTCAAGACTTCTAAAGATTGTAGGTCTATGAAATGAATTTAAATAAATTTGCATATTAATTGCATTCACTAAAGAAATTAATAAATTGATTCCAATATAAATTAGCAGACAATACAAAATCTCAAAAAAATTATAATTGATCTGAACATTCCGAAAAAATTGTAATTGATCTGAACATTTATTCTTTGGAAGAAACTGTAATGTTAATAAGACAATGTTTATATTTTAAATTGTTAATGAAATTTAGATCGAGCATATTATACCTGTGAAAAGAAAGCTAACACACTCTTAAATTCTCTGCCTTCGCAAGGAAAAGTTGTCCTGCACTGAGGCAATGTATCGCTCTCTAGTTCCACCAACGTTAACATTTGTGCAAAGAAAACTCCTTTTTCTGTTGGTTTCTTCTCCTCCTGCTACACCACTCAAAATTTCAGTTACAGCTACAAGAATAGTTCAAATCCCACCTCTTCGAAATACATATTTCTAATATTTCAATCACACTTACATATATTACTTTCAATGTGAGTCTGTCCATTTGATAATCACTTCATACTTCACGACAATGATACGTGGACAACTCTTAAAACATGTTCTGCATGTTGTCCATTTTACAACCGCTGCATATTTCTCCACAATGAAATGTGGAAAGCTTTTAAAACATGTGTTGCATGGTGTTGGACACGCATGCATATAGTCTTTTTTTGGGGGTTTAATAATACAGTCTTTTTTTAAAAATAAAATAGTTAAAAGACTCTACTTTCTAGGTCACTTTCGGGTATCTTAAAGGACTTCTTTTATAGAATAAGTTAAATAAAAAAAGGTATTAATTAGGCCTTATTTCAAATGAGCTATTAAGCTTAACAAATGCATATTAATTAGCATTAAAAGCAATTTACAATATTCTCAACTATTTTTCAAATTATACATTTATATAAGGTTTCATCAAATTTTAAACTAACAAGCTCTCATCAATTTTATGGCCAGATCACAATGTTAAATTCTAAACAAACTTTATAATTTAAGATTATTGCATAATTTTGAACTTAGATTTATCAAAGCATCGAGAGGGTTCTTATTTTTTTTGCTTGAGGCCTAATGTTTTTAATAATAATAAACTACAAGATATTTGATACCGTCTGTACTGCTTGATATTGATATATATTTATGTTTAATATATAATTATTTTTTTTTTGTTTTTTTAATATCAATAAAAAATTATTTGTATGTTATTCCAAATAGTAATAGTTGAAATATTTAAATGAGCATAGATTTATCTTGCATCCAAGAGAATTTCAAGTTTTTGGGATCTAATTTTTTTCTAATATTATTTTTACACATTGAGGAAAAATTTACATTTCAAGATATTTGATCAATGTTTGATATATCTAAGTTTAAGATGAATCAAATGGAAAATTTATATATATATTTTTAAGGTGACATCATTTACATTTTTTTAATGAGAATGGTATGTTAGAGAACAAGTGTAACAACATCTTTCCCATAATACCATCCTAGATCCATCTTGAATCCTTATCTATTTATAATTTAGGGTTTAGATGGTTCAACACGTTATTCTTTTTCTTGTTAACTGACATTGCCATGTTAGGGTTATCCATGCTACAGCATCTCCCCAAAATGAGTTATAGAGCATCTAACTTCTCTCCATGAAATGATAATTATATTTATTAATTTTTTTTCAATTATTTTATAATAATAATTAATATTAATAATTGATTTTTTTTCTTATATAACTATTTAAATTAATACCATAGACAAAGAGGAGGAAGCTAGTAAAACAATGAGTAAAATATTCTAGAATATATTTAAAACAAATAATAAGTAATTAGTGTTAGGTTTTGCACATATAACAATGATTTACTTCTACGTGAAATCCATATTAATTAATTATTTATGTCCGCCTTTTTATGTCTTCCTGGTAAGCAGCTGCAGTTTCAATTTCTATTATGACAGCAAGTCCATTACTGTCTTCATGCAAGGTTATGGCTTTCGCTTTGCTTAAATGCCTCCGCGCACAGCGTCCCATACATCACCCGGCCATGGTGGAATTTACCGACCTTCTACTCTTGTGACAGGCACCGGGAAATTAAGAACTTCTGTAAATATAGAACTTCTTGTGGCAGGTGCCCGGAAATATAGAACTTCTTGTCGTAGACCCCGGGAAAAATAGAAAAGTCTCGAACCACCATTAACTAAATAGATCCCTTGAGCCGAGTGGTTTGCTGGAATTTGAAACAGAAAGAGGTTTTGTGATAAACATTGAATGAACTTGAAATTGGTGTGTGAGTACAGCAACTTAAAGAGTGTTGCCACTTTGAATTTGAAAGATCTTTCTCTCAACAGAATTTTGGCCAAATCGGAAAGGCAAGAGCGTTACATCAACTAACATTAACCAGGGGATTGGCATCGACGCAAATTGACACGAGTTAATTTACGCAGAAGATACATACTTACGTGTTATTCATTACTAAAATACCTGTCAAAGCTAAGCTGAAAATTAGTCAAATCATGCATATTAACTAAACGCTTACTATTGCTGAAATGAACTTAATCTGATTAGATTTTGTAAAGGAAAGCAATCATGAACTGCAAAAACACTAATGGTTTTTGGCCCTCCATTCCAAAGTGAATGGTTTTAAGCGATTTTAGACTGTTAATATTAAGTTGATTTTGATAACACATTGCTATTATAGTTACTAGCATCAACCATTTTCATTGCATTGGGTGTTTGATTCATATCTTCTGCCTATCGTCTAGAAAAATTTATCAATGTTAATCCGACCTTAAAGCAGTTTTCTGATCGAAACATACATGTTCCAGCACACAACATCGTGAGGTGTCACCATCGGGACTCGACACAGCACATCCAATAATCACCAAGCGCATCCAGCAATATGCTTGGCTATCTGGAGGTCTAGTTACATTGCAAGTCTATCACAAAGTCTCACAGGCCAACGAATTTCACAACGATTTAACGAATCCACAGATTAGAAAAAAAAACTAAGCTAACTTAGCTTATTATTACTTTTTCCAAACTTTTCTTAAGCGGCAGGTACTAAGTGACTTTGTTGCTTATTCAACTTGTTTTTATTAGATTGATTTGATTGATTAAAGTTAGAATTTATTTTTGAAATACTTAGAAAATTAGAAAATAATGGTTGTTAGTTTTTAAAATATTTTTAAAATACTTAAAATATTTCATGTTAGTGGTAAGAAGTATAAATAGATATTTATGTTATAAAAACAAGTTTTTATAATATGTTTAAAAAAAAAAATTGAACTTTGTATTAAAGATCCTCTATAGAGGTTGTTGTATTGTTGTTTCATACAAAATGGTTGGAAACTGGCCAATAGACGAGGAAAATTATCCTACAGTTATGTAGTCTACCCATTCAATCTTCCATGTCCTTCGCGTAGGATTGTTTCACAGTTATTCTGGTATAAACCATATAAAAAAATACTAATATAAAATATGTTTTGTAATACATAACAGATGGTATAGATTGTGAAGGAGAATATCATTTATGGAATAGGACATAAATTTGTTTTGTCCTTTCTCCATAGATTTCCTTTCTCTAATGCTACCTCCCTGTTTGCATGGATGGCACCTACTTTATTTAGTTCCAATTGAACTTGATAGTAATCAATTTGTTCAAATATGCTTGCTTTTAGATGTGCTCTCTTGATCAATTGGCTGATTGGTCTATTTTTCGATAAGTTTGATGCTCTCATAAATTTCATAATGATAGTTAAGTCCCCTATTCTTACTCGAGTGTAATCAAGAATGATTAGCACTTGAAGAAGGGAAAGTGCTTCTACTTTATTATTTTGGAGGATCACTAGTCCCCATTCATATTGTATTTCCACATTACATGAGGATCATAAAGTACCCATCTTGCTCTAGCGAGCCTTGGGTTTCCCTTTGATGCATTGTTGAAGAAGAAAGAGTGTTGATGGAGAGAAATTTGCAATTTTTTCAAGTCTTTTTTAGTCATTTGAAGTTGTCAGCATGATTCTTTGGGGGGGGGGGGGGGGGTCATTTTTTTATAGGAGCATGTATCAATAGCATAAGTAGATCACTCATCTAATTTTTCTCTTCTTGTTCCAACTAATTGATGTCATGGTTTCAAATTCATTTTTATCTTGATCACGTCACTAATGAGACTAATTAATTTAGTTTTTGTTGTTCTCGAGTGAGGGTTTTATGACTCAAATATGCACTTATTCCTTTCTAACTGACTTTTCAGCATCGATACTTTGGGAGTGATTTCCATGCTCACTTGAATAGATTTTTATGCTTGAAGGTTCCCTGATATACTTTGATGCAATCTATAAACATCAATTTCCAGGAATGAGGCAATGTGACTTTATTTCTTATGCATTCAAGGGCAATTTCCCAACACAAGAAAAGTGAATTGACATTCTATAAATAAGTGACAATGATTCTCTTTTGCATTTTTACATAAAACACACCTAGATGTTTCATGGGTCCCTCTCTTCACCAAGTTTTCAGCTGTCAAAATATTATCATTGAGAACCCAAATGAATGTATTAAATCTTGGAAGCCCATCATTGTGCCAAACCAATTTCTAGATTCCAACTTTTGGAGGGTGAGGAATAAAGTCAAGTTGTCTTTAGTAGCCTTCTTTGACTGCATATCTTCCTATAGTGCCCCATCCTCAGTCATCTTTAGTGATTTTTTCCAAAGGGTCATAGCCAACCAACAATGTGAATAATGATAACATTTATTGAGTCATGTTTGGAGGTGGATTTAACAGTTTTTAGTATTTCTAGTGTTGTCCATATTCCAACCATGATAAGATGTCATGAAGGATGTGAAGTTCTTGCACGTTCATCCACAGTCCGTGTTCTCTCAAATCAATTTGATGTTCAAGATGTTTATTTCCCTGTATTTTATTAGCCCAAATTATTATTGATTTCCCATTTCTTGGGATCCAAGTTAGATGATATTGTATTAGAATGCAAATAATTTTGATTAGCTTCTAGATTGGTGAACCTTTAACATTCCTGGAAGGTATGTCTAGACAACATTGGATCTACCCCAAGAAGTATTTCCTGTGTAGTGATTGCTTCCTTTATTTCCATGAATATATTGATCATAGTTGCATCATCCAGATGTGTCTGAAATACCTTTTTTTTAGAGTTCTTGCTTGATCCTTGTGGTGGAAGAAGATAGTGTTCTTATCTCCATCTTGGAGCCATAAACTCCTTGATTTCAGCTTCCATGTTCCCTCATCCTACCTATTAAATTTATGGAGCTAGACTCACACTTCCCTTTCCTTGATATTTAACTGCGATATCACATAATTTGTTTCCATTTGGTGTTGGATATCTTCCAAGCACCTTTTTAGTGCTTACTGTTGTCATCCTGGTAGAGATCTCTTAACCTATTTATTTATTTATTATTTATCTTCTTTTGGATTTTGTTCCAAGATGTATATTAGACACACATTAGACACCCCTAGATATATCCTTTCCATGCTACTTCTATTATCTTTGTTGTGGTTGTCTCTTGCAACCACAATGCATTCAATTTATAAAAGGGTAGATAACCAAAATTTTGAGATTGGTAGAGATATAAGGCCATAGGTTTGTGGTCTAATGCTCTATAGGGGATGATATTGGATGTGAGAGTGATACTTGATAATACAAATAGGTCACTCTTAATTAGAAATCAGTCAAGCTTGTTCGTGATATGACCTCGTCCCTCCCTCTTATTTGTCCATGTGTATGTACGCTTTCCTGGCTTGACATCAACAAGGTCCCATTCTGTGATAAGATCCTCCATCTGTTCTTGGAAGGGATCATGTATCATGCTCACACATTTTTTGTGTTTATTTGAAATGGTTATGTTGAAATCTCCAACTATCAATCTATATATGGAAAGTTTAGAGTCCTTTAGGATAGGTAGTTATTGCTAGCACAACTCTTTGTATTTTTAGTTAACTGACATATACAAGTTAAAAATGTTAAACATCTTACTTTATGGATGGTGATGTATCCTAGCTAGTAACCGATTTGAAGTTTGAAGTGACATTGCCATGTTTAGGATAGTTACATCCCATTAGGTGAAAATCCCTCCAGAAGCCACCCAGAAGCTCCTCGTGAGCTGAATACAACCCTACTCCTTGCTCTCCATATCGTTTTCCCTATTTTTAGAATATCGGATTCCTCTAGTTTTGTCTCCTAGAGAAGGAGGAAAATTGGCTTCTCTTCTCTTAATAGATATTTTAATGCTTCTTCCTTGTATCTGATGCCCAGTATATGTAGTTCTAGGATACAACCTTCATTATTTAACGTTTGAGGGTTTGGGGTATTTATATCATATTTAACCCCTTTTCATATGAAATGAAGCTTTTATCCTTAAATATTATAGGTCTAGTGGGGTATACCAAAAAATAACCTCCCCCACGCTGACTGTCGAAATGTGGGGCTCTAGTATTTTTTGGATTTATAAAATTAACACCTAATCCTAACATTATATCCAACGTTGATTGAAAGCCTTGCATTTTTTCTTTGTTCACAATCTCGTCTTGTATATCCTTTCATATATTTCTACCTATCATCCTATGTTACTTTCCTTCCTCAGCTTTGTATTCTTGTTCCTCTTCCTCTAGAGACTATCACACTTACTTTCTTGTTATCGTGCCTTGAGGAGTGAGGTGTGAAAAAAATAATATGATTTATTTCTTCAATATGAGCATACAAGGATTTCTCGTCATCTAAGAGAAGTTCCTCGGAGAAAACAAGGGCCAAGACATATGGTGGAGGAGATGCCTAAAATTTGATAGATAAAGGCTCATGCTGTAGTGGATCAGGAAAAGAGGGTTTAGGGATATTTTCTTCATTGTTTTCCTTAGCAGGTAGTATCTCAAAGGGATTATGCGAGGAAATGATTTACCAAATTGGAAACAAATACGAGAGGAGGAGAAATAACTCTTGAATATGAGGGAGGGGGCGCAAAGGGGGGGATTCTATGAGAGAAAACGAGTTGATTCGAGGAGGATAATCTGAACGAATGATTTTATTTGGGACCCATAGTTTTCTTTACATGCTTCCATGTTCTTCATTTGGCGGAGTTTCCTGAGGAGACACAACAAATTTCTCTTAGTATTTAGAAAAATGTCCATATTCATGGAAATCCTTACATTTAAAAGGAATTTGTTCGTAATCGAGCTTATGTGAATTCCTCCACTTGTCGATTGTTGGTCAAATGGCCTCCGAGAGTCATTTTTTTAGGTCAACTTCCAGATATATTCGAGTGCATGCCATCATTCCAACTTTCGGTTATGCTTTGTCTATGAATTTTCCTAATGTGTTTCCAATATTTTGAGTAAACCTTCACCCCAACATTGTAGTGGGAGGTGCAGAAGACAAAGCCGCACCAGTACTGTAGAGGGCACATCAATATTGGGATTGAATTATAGTTTCCATCTATTTATATACATCCCTTGATTTCTAAGAAAATATGGGTCGCTTCTGAATATGATATCTCTATCCTCCTTTGATTCGAACATTAAGGCATAATACCCTCATTTGTAGAAGTAGTGGGTCATTTTCCATTTTATTAGGGTGTGCCAGTTTCACTAGATCTAGTTGTCCATGGTTTTGAGGGAGGGACAAATCTGAGTGAACTACCCAATGAGACCCTATTCTATCATTGCTGAAGACATTTGACAAGAGGAGAAATTTTACAAGTCCACCTTGAGTATGTTCTCTAGCTACTAGAAATTTTTTTATAGTGATTATTTATATATTTTTATCCCACGAGAAACTATCATGGATCAAAATGATTCCTCGTTTGGGTCCAGATAGGGTGATCGACTGACCCCCTCCTGAAGAGGAATCCATTTCCATTGTGATCAAGCTAGAGCTCTAGTCACAAGAAGGGAGCACGAGCTCTGAGCTCATTCTATGAAAAAATTCTAAAATGTAAAACAAATTTAAGATAAAATTTTGAAATGTATCCAACTTCGTGTAACAAACTTAGGGTAAAGTTTATTCTTTAAAAATATTCCTGACCACACTATGGATTTTTTTTATTGAAAAATATTTTTTCAATTGATATAAAGTTGTGACTAAGTGGAGGATAAGATTCCTTATATTTCGCAAATATATGTAATGCAATATTTTTCTTCATTAGTAACATTTTACAATGGTTAGTTGCGGAGGGAGCTGTTTTTCATTTGATAATCGTCTCAATAATAGCAAATAATATTAATTGATTCATCCTTGCATAATGTAATAATTAATTATGCATAGTCTCCTAACTCTTATAATTAATAAAATATGCAATAGAAGTGGACCTAAACATCATATTCCACTTCAACTAAAAACCTATTATAGATCGACAACATCCTCCTATACATTTAAATTTCTTGTAACTTAATTATAATCAATAATGACTATTGAAATCACTTGAAATCAATCTTTACTAAAGTTGTGAGAGATTGTAAAACTTTCCGTGAGATAACAGAACTTAGAATAAATAAGAATTAATAAAATGGCATTATTGTTGAGCTTCATGCCATTGTCCCCTGAGTGTATGATTCAGTCTCCAAATAGATAGGATAAACATTCTTAGGAGAGGAATTAATATGATAGCTAAGGCATTCACTATAAGTGAAAGAGGTTGGATATTTGATATTTCTTATTTTTTATGTCCTTGTTTTTTCTCTTATCATTCCTTTTACACAACTCATTTCTTAAACAAAGAGAACTAAGAAAGACATTTAAAGCAAATGGTTTAAAGAAAATAGTAATCATTTTGAATGTGTTAGTTTTTCTACTTTAATTCAATTAGGTTTTTTATATGAAAGAATAACAAGAACAACAATATATCCAAGATACACAAGACACAAAGTTTTTTCTTGTGGAATCCATAAAGGAGAAAACCCACAAACTTCCTTAGAATAGTTCTGTCACTAAGACAATATCACAAGATGGAAAAACCCAAGAATAAGAAGTCTTCTGCGGCTCTCTCTCTCTCTCCTCCGTGTCCTCTCTCTCACCTCATGCGAACTTATGAGAGTGTGTGTGTTCAAATAGGGAGGGAGCCTCCCTATTTATATTATTCTATTGAGTGACTTACTCAACTAACTAGGTCAACTAGGTTATCTCTTTGGGGCGGACCTACATAAGAATACTCACAAATACATTTTACATTATTTATCTTGGGGACTATTGCCATGAATTACAACAAAGGGTTTACCTCAAAGACCATATAAAATAATAATATCCTAATCGGAGGGAAAACATCTTCGACGAGGGTACACCAATATACAATGATAATATACATCATATTATCTTCTAAAGTTACAATTACACCAACACTCCCTCTTAACTAGGAAGGTATTCTCTCACCACAATCATCAACACTCTGGTCAGGTCATCATTGTTGTTTCTGTAGTCCTCATCATGTCAATCATTGAATAGAGATATCTACCGGATCTATCTGTCATAAGAACTTTCTACGGATCCAACCTTGTTTAATGTTGGGTGTATCCCTAGTCCTCATCTAGGTCTTCATCATATCAATGAGAAATCCATCACGTAGGTACATCCCTGGACCATCCATTACATTGCCACTGTAACCGCCTGCGTCTACTACCGTCATCTTGTCATATCCAAATAATCTCATCATCGCACATGGAGAGAAATCCAAATGCATACCACATTTCCAATAGACTACCTTCATTCTACCAACATAGGGGCACTCTAGGACTCATTACATCCCAATGAAAACCTGCATCTATGACTATGCGATAAACTCTTAGGAGCACACCAAGTGCATTACGCATCTCTAGGGTCATCCTGCATTCTTCTAGTATAGGACCACACCAGGACTCATTATGTCTCGAGGATAAATTGCGTTTACCACTATGCGAGAATCACCAAGGCGCACACCAAAGTTTTTTGTTACCAGTGGACCTCTCATCATATCCAACACGGGAACACATCAGGATTGGTTACGTCTAATAACCTGCATTCTACGCTAGGACTGATTACATCCGAGGATAACCTGACAGGATTGATTATCTCCCAAGACAACTTGCATTTTACACCAAGACTAATTACGTCTACGGTTAACCTGTATTTATTCCCATGTGAGATATCGTTCTAGTGCATCTGCATATTATGGTCTCTCATATCTAGCATGGGATCACTCTAGGACATATTACGTCCCAAGGACTACCTACATCGTAGACCATGCAAGAAATCATCACTCCCTCTTTCTAGGGACGTCGATCTGGATGACACCAAGTCTCCCTCTAAAATATTCAAACTTCACTATGGCTAATGGCTCGGTCCATACATCAACTATCTGCTTGTCTATCGCCACATCCTAGAGCTTCATTGCTCCTCTCTGCACCATATCCTGGATATAGTGGTACTTGATTTCAATGTGCTTTGGTTTGTCACGAAACATCAGTTTCTTTAACAACTTCATGCAACTTTGGTTATCACAAAAGATACAAGTGGTTTCTAACTCAAGATAAAAGAATTAGACAGTAGCTTATGAATCCATACTACCTCACAACGAACCGAACATGATGCAACATACTTTGCCTCGGATGTACTTAGCGCCACGCATGACTGCTTCTTGCTAAACCAGGAGATCATACTGGATCCCAAACTGAAGAAACATCTTGAAGTGCTCTTCCTATTAGTGGTGTTTCTTTCCCAATATGAATCAACATAACTGTTCAGGTAATATTTTGATTCGCATCATACTTGATCCCATACTCAACTGTACCCTTCAGGTACATCAATACATGCTTTACAACTATCAGGTGAACATGTCTCAAATCCACTAGGAACTGGATCATGGTGTTCACAACGAATAATATGTATGGTATTGTATTCGTTAAGTACATCAATGAACCAATCATCTGACGATACATTGTGCATCAACTGTCTCCAATGAAGCATAACACAATAGCTTCAAGTTTGGTGGCATAGGTAGTGCTATCACCTTGTAGTCCAACATTCCAAATCTCTTGAGAATATCCACTGCATACTTTCCTTGACCAAGGAAGATCCCATCTGCACTCTACTACACCTCCATTCCTAAGAAGTAGTGCATCATCCCTAGTTCTTTCATCTCTAACTTATTAGCAAGCTATCTCTTTGCATCTATAATGAGTTCGTCCTCTCTTGTCAGAAATAGGTCATCAACATATAGCAGGAGCATCATTGGTCTCTTTCCTTCAACCTTGAAGTAAAGGTTGGAATCCTCTTTAGTTTTGGTAAAGACTAAGCTCATTAGGAATTTGTCCATCTTATCGTCACATGTCAATATTCTCGAACTCAGAGATATTCTATATTCACTCCCTCTGAATCAGAGTGCCATTCTCCCTCTGCATTTTGTACTATGTGTATCTGAACATTATGTACTGGAGTGATAAGTAGCCTTCTCTGCTATTGATCTTCTATGTATCCATTTATGTCATCTCTTAAGGTCACTGGATATAGAGGTCCTCTATCTTGAACTTTTGTTGAAATTTCCTCTTGCACCCATCTATGAGCTTGTTGTCCTTTGTATGCTTCCATATTTAACCATGTAGCAAAGGTTGAGATCTCCATCACTCTAGGTGATTTTTAATATCCTCATGTAACTGTATGTTCTATCCCATGGGTGCCTTCTGAGTTCATACAAATCCTTATACGCACATGCAGTTCTCTTGCTTGGTATGCACTTTACTTCACTTTGGTCAATGGAGTATGTCATGCCATAATATACTCCCTCTTTCTAAGAAACCATGAACCTTTATTTTTGTATCTTGATGTTTCCATATAACGCATGCATGATCTTGTAGATCCACATGGAAGAAACTACAAACTTCCCTTCAGGTCTTGGAACCACATCTTAGACATCATTCTCCATGACCAATTGGCACTCTTTGATCATAGTATCCTTTCATTTATTCTTGGTTGCTTCTTCATAGCTGGAAGGGTTTGCATCAATGATGTCACACAATATTGTCACATAACTAGAGTGTGTCTGAGGCATCTTACTTTATTTGGAATTCTTGTCATACTTTTCTTCATGCTGGATGATTTCTTCATCTCTTGAGGTGGATCTAACGCTTTCTATGGTTTGGTCATATCACAATTTTGTATATTCTTCTGAAGCTCTTTCTTCCATCATGGTGTCTCTGATCCTGTGAGCTTCAGGTTCCTCTTCATGTATGTTTGTTGGAGTGAAACTTCTAGATGAACTGTCATCACTTGTTCTTTGGAAAAAGTCTCATCATTCTTTTCTTGTAGGTGAATGTACACGATCTTTCCTACAAGTCAAAATAAGTTGCATGATTAGAAACATTTCATAATTTCCAAAACATATTAATAGTGAAAAATTCTAATGTATACAGATATATGTCACATAGTCATGCAACTATCTTAATCAATTCTACAACATTCATTCATATCCCATTGTTGAGGCCTAGAAAATCCCAGGTAACAACAGTAGGGACTCTCCACAATAAATGTTCCTGATTAGCTCATTATTGTTTGATATGGGGAATCCGTCCTGTTTACGGTTTGGCTACCGTAGGTCAAGTAACGGTTTAAGATTGCTTTTACCAATTGTGGCCTGGTCCATTGTTTTAGTGCATTTTCTTAGTTTTCTTTTATATATGATATGCAAGTGCCTATTCTAAGTGCAAACAATAGAGACAACAAAGAGTTCACAATGTGATGCGTAGGTTCTTACCTCTCGTCGTACTACTCCTTTTGTTTCTAAATCACAAATAAATAACAACTATTCTATGCTAGCTAATTCTAACTAACCTATCCCTAGGGAGCAAGATTATATTTAATGGTGAGTAATGTACTATAAACATGCATACAAATTATTACAGATAGTCGTTCATAATTCAGAATACATGTAGAAAGATAAACATAGAGGTAGCTCATTGTTGGTTAAAACATTCATTACTCAATATACTGCAGAAGTTTAAAAAAAAAACAGAAATTCATTCATAATACAGAAGTAATTCATAAGTCAGAATGATCTCACAGTTTGTAGAATAAGGTGAAACAGAAATAATTCGACATTCAACCAATCTACAACATGCATTCCAAACTTCACAGCTTCCCTAGCAGAAAATATGGATTTCTTTATTATAAAAGGACATAGTTATTCTTACAATAAACTTCACAAAAGATAGCATGGAAAAGTCCTTTGTCCCTCTCCTTTACCTATACTTATACAAATTTAAAATAACTCTTGAGTTGCCCCAACCTTTTGGGCTTCCTCGACTCTTCCTTTACAAAACTCTTGTCTTTTAGTGCATTGCTAAAAAGGATAAATACAAAATTGTATAATCTTTAGCTGGTGAATAAGACAAAATTCAAATGGGCCCAGCTGGGGTCTTAATAAAAGCACCCCATGCTTGTGCTTCTTCACTGATGATCTGATATTCTGCAGGCTATAATACACGTACTGCCACTTCATGCTTTGAAAGCCGAGACTCGATTTCCTTCACCTTAGGTACATTTTTCCTCATAGATTCTTCTAACAGGAGCTTGTGGGCTGAAGCTTGGATAATCCAGATCTTGATGTCTCCTTCACTAGCAACTTCGAGATTGGATATATTTTCTTCTCCCTTTTGCAGCCTCTCTTGCAAGTTCTCCAGATGTTCTTCCCTAACTAGGAAATCTTGGCCAGGGCACCTGCTAGAATCATGCAATGATTATGAACAAGATGTATGCCTTTGTAAAATTCAACACACTTCTCAATAGTTTTCTCAATGGTTGTGTTTAATCTGACCCCTGTTTTACACCCAAAATTTAGTATGGCTACATCCATCTTAAGCCTTCCTGTAGATTTCTAAGGCATATTAGCTGGAAAGGTTGAATGGGTTCCTATCCATGTTAGCTGATTTTTTAAAATCTCAACGACCTATGATAGTCTTCTATGAAATTCCGATGAGCTAAGTGCTAGCTCTTTCAATCTAACCTCTATCTGTTTAACTCTATACATCTCTCCTGCAAGGCTTAGCAAAACTTTATTTATCTCCTTTTGCAGCATCGAGGCTTGATTTCAGAATGGAGTGATGTCTATCTGCTTCTCCTTCGCCACTTGAAGTTTTTCTCGTAGTAAAAGATTCTGAGCTTCTAGCTCCTCTATTCTCTTTCCTGCTACATATTCTTTCTTTTCTGCTTCTCAAGATCTTTCTTTTCCCCTTCCATAATACTTATTGATAATATTAGGGCATCTTTGTCAGATTGTAAAGTTTGGCATGTCTCCTTTGACTTCTCAATCTCACTAAGAATCTCTTCATGCTTCCTCTTTAGACTTTGTCCCTCACCCCTTTATTTCTTCAGAGTTTCCTTCATTTGAACCACCTTCTTCTTATATTGTTCTAGATCAGTCATAATTTTATCCACATTATCTTCATTAGCAAGGGTTGAGGCTACACTTGCCCTTGCTAGAAGTCTTGGATCCTTTTTAGTCCCGTGAACAATTGTTTTCTCAATTCTTAGGATTTATTACTTTTCCTTGGTGTCCACTTTCTTCTCAATTCTCATAACAATTCTCTTCTTATCATTGTCATAGAAAATGGTATTTAAATCGGCTACCTCCTGCTCTTGGCATGGGATAAAAGTGATTAGTTCAATCCCTAATGTCGGAGCTGAATCTCCCATGGCTGTGCTGCTAGATGGGACAGATGATCCCCATAGATCATCATAAGACTGAGTCTGCTCCAAATTTGCACGATCTTGTTCTTCTTGTTATTTTCTCTGTAACTTTTCAGCTGCTCTTTCTACCTGGTCCCTTTCTCTGTTAGCCGCTTCCAGTCTCAACCTTTCATCCTCTTCTTGCTTTTTTTGGACTCTTCTTCTTGATTCTTTTTCTCTGCTTCTTCTTTGGCTCTTCTTTTTGCAGCTTCTTCTTATGCTAACCATCATTCTGCTTCTTGTGATAGTCTGAGTGCCTCCTCTTCCCTTTTCTTAGCAGCTTCCTCCTCTTGTTTCTTCTGCTACTCAATAAATTTTCCCTTTCCGCCTACGGTCGTTATATTTTTCTTAAATCTCTTCATCAAGGCTGTAATATTGCATGAATTTTGGAATATTTCTTCATCTTTATCACAATAATCTGCATATTCAAAATGTACTCCTGCTACAGCACAATAATTATCAACCTTATCCTCAGAATCGTTCCTATGAAAAATGATCTCTCCGAAGTGGAAGTACTCTAAATCCTTTACAAACTCTGGTGCACTCTTCACTTCGGAGAACTTTTAACTTCCTATATAAAATGGGACTGGGGGGTATACAGCTTTGTTCTGATCAAACAGGAAATTACCAAACCCATCAATGTAAAGTTGCCTTACTACTTCCTTGTGAATAACATAATCCATAGCGTATTTTGGCAAAATATAAGGGGCCCTCGTTCTGCCAAACATCATCAGATATAGGCCTTCCTCTATCAAATAATAATGAGCATTATCCTGTACAATATTCAAGGCTTCTTCAGACATGCAATCACACTCAACAAGGAAGATTAATCTGTATAATGGCATTATGAAGTCTTCACAAATACTTTTATAGTGGTTGAAATATTTGTGTGCCCACAACAACTGATATGCAACATAGACAGGAGTTTTATCCTTATCCCATTGGCACTTCAAATCTGGGAACGAATATGTGCACATAATACAATCGATTAGAAATGAGCTCATATGACTCTAATTTATTTTGTGAGACTCCTCCCAGCACTGCACTTATGCATGAGGATAAACTGTTAGACACTATATTGGCCCAGTTAAAAATAGTGCCTTGAGTGTCCACAAAGAAAATCATTGGTACCCAACTCGGTTTGTAATTCTTTCCATTTGCTCTTCCAAAGATCTTGTTCAACATTAATGCTATCAATCTATAAGGAGTGCGAAGGTTCACAGTTTCATATTCCTCGGAAGGCCTTGTACAATTTTTTTTTTCGGGAACCATCATTATTTTGACATTTTCCAAAACATATAGGTCACAGTCCTTTAATCATCCTTCTTTTAGATAAGTTTGGCATGTAGGTATCTTATAGGCCTGAGCTACATAAGATGGGATATAATTAGTATAACCTTTTCCTTCAGTATTTGACAAAATCATTTTTGTTACATCAGCCCTCGGGAGGATCCAACCTATTACTTATGAACATGGAAAAAGTTTTGGATGCGTGGAAACCTTCATGATTGTTGACCTCTCTATATTGGCATATATTGGTAAATATTCCAATCCTGCATCTGGGACGCTTTGATTGGTGATCATTTAGTAGATTTCCCCCCACTTGTACTCAGGTTTGATGCCCATGACAGCTTTGGTATTTTCATATATAACTTCAACTTGGGTTATGATCTCTATCTCTAGATCTTCATCTGTGGCTTGCACCTTCTTCTTCTATTTCTAAGGTATGTTGCTATACGAATGATGAGACTATTTTGATGATACAACAACATGTTAGATTCCAAAATATATAACTGCAATTGATACATCCTACCATAAAAAGAAATAGTTTTAACCAAAAACTTTACCGAGTCATCATAATGCATATTAACCAAAACTTTGTTTACACCCTAAGCCGCACTCTTTTGAAGTGAAAAATAAACAGTAGGCTTAAAGATTTTAAAGGGCAAGATGAACTAGGGTCACCGAGAAACATTCTACTGCATGGACCCTAAGGATCCCACCATGGCATCACATCTCTCAAAGCCTACCAATCGCCAACACCGTTAATGAGAAACGAAAACCTGAATGTTCCTGGGAGGGAAACCTTCATGAATAACTAGGGTTTTCACCCTAAAAGGAAAATTCTTCCCACGACACTCACACAATTCCTATTCTGACTGTGAAATGACCGCAATACCACCACATTCTGATTGAAGGAATGAAGGAGTGGTGCAGATAGCGAAACGCTTGTCTAGCCACTGTCCTCCTACTACAGACAACTTCCAGGGAAGCTTTCATGCCAGGAGCTAGGAAACAATGGCCGGAGCAGGCAAGAAAACCAGAGGCTATAGCTAACCCAAGAATAAAAGCTTTAAAGAACGATTCCAACCTCAAAGTATAAAAACCCCCCACGAAAATGGGAAAACCTAACCAACCAAAATGCTATAACATGCACCTACAAGCAACAAGACAAATTAATGAGTAAGATCCTACCTGGCTGTTGATACGACTTGGAAAAATGCGATCCCTGCTGGCTAACAACTCGCTCAGATGACTGATAGCTCCGCAACTTGCAAATGACCAATAATAACCGTAGAATAACTCCTTGCGAGATTAAATAAGTTTAAAATGAGGGTAAGTAGAATAAATAGCCTCGGGCGGGAAACCCCGTTAGCGCCAAAAGTTATATCGAAAATGATCCTGCTAGTAGACATGAGGGCTTCAGGTGGCGGTAAAGAATAGGCCCGATGTTAATCGGGTGGCCACAACATAAGCTGCCAAATTAGGATAAAAGGATTAGAGGTCCATCAATAAGACAAACAACTATCATCTAAATTGGCATCAGAAACAACTTCGAGAAGATATTGGGTATGCATCGGACTATGCACCTAAAGCATCGGCAAGGAAATCATCATCAGACTTTCGGTAAACTCAGAAACAAACAACCGAAACGGCGGGTAGAGAAAAAAAATTCTTCTGCGGACATCGAAAAAGGAAACAACAAAACAACTCAATGCATTGGAAAAACTTCGGATAATTGACCAGGAGCATCGAAAAGTGTTTTTCGATACCATAGACCAAGGTACATCCAATGTATCGGGAGGCTTTTGCAAGACTTTTCGGAAGTGAAAGACACATAGAATCGGGTGGCTACAACAATACGCTTCTGATACGTCGGATGAACTTCAAGAGTGCATCCGATACATCGGGTGAAAAAAAAGAAATTTTATTTTGCAAAAATTTAAGTCATGAAACATCTCTTGTGAGGTAAAGATAGACTTTCAAATCTTTTCTAAAAAACTAAAAAGAGTAGGGGGCCCTAAAAAGTCAATTTTTTTTGGGATGATAGTTGCAGCAGCAACACCCATATACATACAGTAACTTTATATATGCCTTCCATCTCTACCATAACATTTATTAAGAGTGTGTACTACTCCCAGTATGTCAACAAAGAGGTTTAATTCTAGATAAGTAGCAACGAAATGTTGTATAGAACCATAGGCTACTTACCTATCACATATAGTTCAATAGTATAATGTTCATAAATGAAGACACTCAATCATGCATAATACATCAACTGAATATAAATATGTACACAACTAAAAAATATCATTTAAGTAACTATATGTTTCGAAAAAAGACAATTAAACACTTATCTTTGTTTATTTGGTGTGTGTTCTCCCTCTTGATCCTTATGTTCTTGCTTGAATGACTGGAGTCTTCGACAGTGTGCTCTACTTGTCATCTGATTCTGAGGACCCGTGTGTCTTTGTCATGATTAAGAGAGTATTATACACCATTGGTCACATGGGATGTGTACTGGTTCTAAATCTGAGTGCCACTTTTCCATTCACAACTGCATTCCCTTCTTATCCAAATATTGAGATGGATAAGAGTATGATATTCATATTCATTGATAGAACTCATCTAGATCAAATTACATATTCCTCATCTCTTGAGTAATCTTCCTTTTCTTCTTTGATCCTTTTCGTTGTTGGTTCATCATCTTCAGTGGTGTGAGCATGATGTATTTTCTTTTTTGACTTCTTGTTGGAGGATCCTTTGTTTTCGTGAGAGTCTCTGGAGTAGTGTCCCTTATCATCACAAGTGTAGCTTATAATATTGGAAGGATATCTTATAAATTTCTTTTGTATTTTGTGATGATGGTCCTCCGTTCTATTGTGGCAGTGGTCCTCCTTTCTATGATTTCTTCTGGCGTGAACTATGAGAACTTGATATTCAGTTGCTCCCATCTTGTCTTTGTTAAATTTGTGAACCATTGATCTACATGCAAATATGAAAATTGTAGGAAGAAAATTATTCAGTGGAATAATCAAAGAGAGTGTACACTGAATAGGAAATTCATGCCATAAATTTCACATAAATCAGACAAGAATTTATGAGATAATCACAACATTAATCTTCATTCATTAATCAATAATACAATGATTATACAATAAATAAAATTCAAATGCTAAATATAGGATTCAAATCTATCAATTCTAATTGAATGATTAGCTATCTCGGTGTGTCTAAATCACTGTTGGAGCTAACTAGTTTAACTCTGGATGTCTAAATCAGTCTACAATCAATTAACTGGTGAGGTAGGTGGAAAAAATGTGCCACACTCCCTACATGCATGTAAAACTGGTGCTAGGATAAATGAAAGTGATCTAACTGATTGTAACTGGAGGATAACTCAACATAACTGCTTACCTACCATAACCAACTGAAGGAGGTTGTTGGTGGCACTCAGAGTGGGATCCTATAATGTAGGGATTTATCCCAGAGGCACGTAAACTCATGGAGTAAGTGGCAGATAACCTCTAGGTGTGTACCCCATACTCTAGATAAATGATAATGAATTACTAAGTTAGAAAAATTGATCAAATAGACTATATTGGAAAAAGAAGGATTAATTAATCCTAACACCCCCACTTAATCCTAACTTTGGACAACTTGGGCCCTAAAAATTAGGCCAAAAGNCCCCCCCCCCCCCCCCCTCCTCAATATAAGTAGGTAATCAGGAAACAAGCTTCCATACTTAGAGAAATTTTTTCTCTTTGAGCAAAGACTTGTGAAAAAATTGTTGTAATATACAACTTTGTGGAGCAGTTATGCAGAATCATGGTTCTTCTATGCATCCACATCCTAGGACTGTGCATATGAACCTCTCCATATTCTTTCGATATGATGAATGTTTCTTTTGTCTCTTCTTTTTGGAGGAGGAATGTAATGATCCATTTTGTTCATTAGTGGGCCAAATTGTGGATCAATCTTCATCATCAAGTAGCATCTCTCTGGAAGTTTTTTCCACCACTCTGTAGGTAGTGAAGCTATTAGAGGGAGTTTAACATGTTCATTTTGATACTGGGACCTCTTTCTTCTTTTATCATCCGTATCCCCAACAACATTCCCAGCTGCTTCAATTAGGTTTTCAACCCATTTAGGCTTCTGATTTGGAACAAGAGATGGATATGGATCTAGATCATCTTAAGGTACAATCTCAATATCAAGATCATGTTCATCTTGTTCCTCATCTTCTGAAACTGAAATATTAGACAACATATCATTATCTACAAATGGATATGAAAGAGAGTAATCCCTTTCGAATGGATGTTGAGATTGTACTGGAATTGAGTATGGCATAAAGTGTGAAAATTCATATGCCTTGGATGCATGGTTTTCAACACACTTCGCTATAATATTCCCATTTGATATATTTGAGATCTCTGCTAAGTTGGGACCAAATAAAACTTTCTTTGGCGAGCCATTATGTGTCATCTAATAAACATGCAACAAATTTGCTGCAAGAGAGGGCACATAGAGTACATTCTTGAACTCTCTATGCTGGATTTTAACAGAACCTTGGATATGTGAATTATTCCCCATATGAATGCTAGGTCCTCCCGAGAGATCCAGAGTAGTGAAGGATTATTTGGAGGTAACCATTTAGTTGGATTCTCCCGAATCAATCAGATAGGCCTTTAACTGAGTGAAGCATGCTTTCAAAGCATGGAACCTCTCATATTCTTCATTCCACTCTCTAGCTTCAGACATCTCTACACCTTGTGAAAGGGAAATATTGTTCTATTCAATGAGTTTCTTAAACTGCTCAATGGTCTTCTTTATGCACTGACTCTCTTAATGAAAGCCTCTCATATAGTAGGGACATTTAGCCTTCTTGAATTTCTTCTTTTTCTTGGAACCTGAGGCCCCACTGGAATATTGTTGATTCTCCTTTGGATTTAGATCAGTGTTTTTGGTCTCCTTCCAATTTGGATTCCCTCTTGCTTGCGCATTTTTTGAGTCTGCTACAAAGAGTGCTTGATTCTCAAATGTTTGAATCACTCACATTTGAACCAATTTGTGTTTCTCTTATATCAAAGACTCAACAAAAGCATCTATAATAGTCATCTTCCAATTTGGAATGGAAAATCTTCCAGAATGGAATATAGAGACAAAGACTGATAACTCTAATCCAAGATTTCTCAGCACTTGTATCACAAGGTTCTCATCTTTCCTCTCTATCCCACATTGTTTGCATTGTAGTACTAGTGCTTTGTACTCCAAAAAAAATGTTGAATAGTCTCAAAACTACTGGGCTATAGTGCAATGAGCTCATTCTCCGGAATACGCCCTTGAAGATCATCTTGTTTTCCAAATAAATATTTGAGCTTTTCCTAAGCTTCCTTCTAAGTCTTGATTCCCTCGAGATGGAACAAAAGAAACCTGGAGATGTGGATGCACATGAAGCCGAAGGATTAATCAAGCCGATTCATAAACTTGTTCTTCTCAACATAATGTTGGGGCTCATCTTCTCTTCCCATTTTCATCCTAAACATGCCTATGTTGTGCAAGACTACCTTCATATGTGCCCTCCAATCAATGTAATTGAAGGGAGTAAGGATTCTAGGTACGAGCACTGAAGAATTCTCCATTTTTCTGTATGTTGGTCAGAAAATTCTTCAAGAAGCTACATAGATACCTACAAAGAACACTACAAAACCAATTCAATTCGCAATCATATTTCAGTTCAAGACTTTCTACCTCAACATGTGCACTTTTAAAAAGTCCTTCACACCTGCAGAGACTTCTCTGGACATAATCCAAAGTTAGCAAGACAATAATTGTAGGAATTATGTGGAAACTCAGTTGCTTCTGGTGCACAATGGAGGTCGTACAAGGTTTACTGCTAGATTGAACAAGGGTCTGATACCATGTTAAATTTGTGAACCATTGATTTACAAGAAAATATGAAAGCTGTAGGAATGGAATTATGCAGCAGAATAATAAAAGAGAATGTACACTGAACAGGAAATTCATGCCACAAATTTTAGATAAATCGAACAAGAATTGTTCAGATAATCACAACATTAATCTTCATTCATTAATCAATAAGACGGTGATTATATAATCAATATAATTCGAATTCTAAAGATAGGATTTGAATCTATCAGTTCTAATTGACTAATTAACTAACTTAGTGTGTCTAAATCATTGTTGGATCTCATTAGTTCAACTCCGGATGTCTAAATAAATCTACAATTAGTTAACTGATGAGGTATGTTGACAAAAGGAGCCACACTCCCTACATGTATGCAAAACTGGCACTAGGCTAACTGATTGTAATTCAAGGAAAACTCAACATAACTGCTCACCTACCATATCCAATTGAAGGAGGTTGTTGGTGGTACTTAGAGTGGGATCCTATAATGTAGGGATTGGTCCCAGAGGCACATAAACTCATCCATGCACATGCAATAAGTGGAATATAACCTCTAGGTGTGTCAACATACTCTAGCTACATGATAATATCTTCCTAATTTAGGAAAAATGACCAAATAGACTATATGGACAAAGGAGCTTTAATTAATCCTAACACCCCCCATTAATCCTAACTTTGGACAACTTGGCCCCTAGAAACTAGGACAAAAGTCACTCATACAGTCTAAATGAATAATATATTTCTTAATAAAATAAGGAAAATGGGTAAATAATGGGAACCCCCCCTCTCAAGAAAATAAGGAAATCAGGAAACAAGCTTCCATACTTGAGAGAAATTTTTCTCTTCGAGCAAAAACTTGTGAAAAATTGTTGCAATTTGCAACTTTCTGGAGCATCCAAGCAGAATCATGGTTCTTTTGTGCATCAACACCCTGGGAATGTGCATGTGAACCTCTCCATATTCTTTTAATCTGTTGAATGTTTCTTTTGTCTCTTCTTTCTGGAGGAGGAATGTAATGATCCATTTGTTCATCAGTGGGCCAAATTATGGATCAATATTCATCATCAAGTAGCATCTCTCTGAAAGTTTGTTGCACCACTTTGTAGGTAGAAAAGCTATGTGAGAGAGTGCAACATGTTCATTCTGATACTAGGCCCTCGTTCTTCTTCTATCATCCGGATCCCCAGCAACATTCCCAACTGCTTCAATGATCTTTTCACCCATTTAGGATTCTGATTTGGAATGGGATATGGATATGGATCTAGATCATCTTGAGGTACAATATCAATATCAATATCATGCTGATATAGTTTCTCATCTTCTAAAACTAAAATATTAGACAACATATCATTATTTGCAAATGGATATGAAAGAGAGTTTTTACCTTCCCTTTCCAACGGTTGGCGAGATTGTATTGGAGCTGAGTATGGAATAAAGTGTGAGAATTCATATTCCTTGGAGGCATGGTTTGCAACAATATTATGTATAATCTTCCCAGTTGAGACATATGATATCTCCACTGAGTCAGGACCAAATACAACTTGCTTTGAAGAGCCAGTATGTGTCATATGATAAACATATAATAAATTTTCTACACGAGAGGGCACACAGAGTACATTTTTTAACTCTCCATGCCATATTTTAACTGAAACTCTCCCAACAAATGCAATCTATGAATTGTCCCCATATGAATGCTAGGTCCTCTTGATATATCCATATTACTGAAGGATTATTTGGAGGAAACCATGTGGTTGGTTGCTCTTGAATCAATCAAATAGGCCTTTAACTGAGTGAAGCCTACTTTCAAAGCATGGAACCTCTCATATTCTTTAGTATGCTGTCCAGCTTCAGACATCTCTACACCTTGTGAAAGGAAAATATTGTTCTGTTCAGGGAGTTTAGTCAACTGGTCAATGGTATTGTTCATACACTGACTCTCTTGATGAAAACCTCTCATATAGTAGGGACATTTAGCCTTCTCAAATTTCTTCTTTTTCTTAGAACTCGAGGCTCCACCAGAAAATTGTTGATTCTCCTTTAGATTTGAATCATTTTTTTTGGTCTCCTTCCCATTTGGATTCCCTCTTGATTTCACATTGTTTGATTCTGCTACTAATAGTGCGTGATTCTTGGAGGTTTGAATCACTCCCATTTGAACCAGTTTGTCTTGCTCTTGCATCAAAGACTCAACAAAAGCATCTAGAGAAGGAATATTCCAATTTGGAATGGAATGTAGAGACAAAGACTAAGAACTTTGAGACAAGATTTCTCGGCACTGACAACACAAGCTTCTCATCTTTCCTCTCTATCCAACATTGTTTGCATTCTAGTACTAGTGCTTTGTACTTTGAAGAAAAATGTTGAATAGTCTCGAAACTATTGGGCTATAGTGCGGTGAGATCAATATTCATAATATTCCCTCGAAGCTCATCTTGTTTACGAAACAAATATTTTATCTTTTCCCAAGATTCCTGCAGAGTCTTGAGTCCCTTAAGATGGAACAAAATATCCCTGGATATGTGAATGCACATGAAGCCGAAGGATTCATCAAGCCAATTCAAAAAAAATTTCTTCTCAAAATATTGTTGGGGCTCAACTTCTCTTCCCATTTTCATCCTAAACAAGCATTTGTTGTAGAAGGATACCTGCATATCTACCCTCCAATCAATGTAATTAAAGGGTGTAAGGATTCTAGGTACAAGAGCTGAAGAATTCTCCATTTTCCTGTATGTTGATCTATCAATTCTTCAAGAAGCTACGTAGATACCTACAAAGAACACTGCAAAAACAATTCAATTCGCAATCATATGTCAGCTCAAGCCTTTCCACCTCGACATGTGCACTTTTTCATATTCCTTCGCACATGTAGAGACTTGTTTGGACAGAATCCGGAGTTATAAAGTCAATAATTGTAGGAATTATGTGGACACCCAGTTTCTTCTTGTGCACAATGGAGGTCAAATAAGGTTTATTGCTAACCTGAACAAGGCTCTGACACTGTGTTAAATTTCTGAACCATTTATCTATAGGAAAATATGAAAGATGTAGGAATGGAAGTATGTAGTGGAATAATCAAAGAAAAAGTACATTGAACATGAACTTCATGCCACAAATTTAGGTAAATCGGACAAGAATTGCTCAGATAATCAAAACATTAATCTTCATTCATTAATCAATAATACAATGATTATACAATAAATATAATTTGAATTCTAAAGATAGGATTCGAATCTATTAGTTCTAATTAACTGATTAGCTAACTCAGTGTGTCTAAACCAACGTTGGAGCTCACTAGTTTAACTATGGATGTATAAATCAATCTATAATCAGTTTACTGATAAGGTAGGTAGACAAAAGGCACCACACTTCCTACATGCTTTCAAAACTGGTGCTAGGCTAACTAAAATTTATCTAACTGATTGTAACTGGAGTATAACTCAGCATAACTGCTTACCTACTATAGCCAACTGGAGGAGGTTGTTGGTGGCACTCAAAGTGGGATCCTATAATGTACGGATTGGTGCTAGAGGAACATAAACTCATACATGCACATGTATTAAGTGGAATATAACCTCTAGGTGTGTCCCCCATACTCTAGCTAAGTGTGAAAATTCCTAAGTTAGGAAAATGACTAAATAGACTATATTGGACAAAGGAGGATTAATTAATCCTAACACTCTTCTCTTGTTATGAGTCAATATTCTTCTTGTGTGCCTTTTTCCCAAAGTCTTTTGAATGTGATCAACTTCCTTTTGGAACATATTCCTTAAATGAATGAATCCTGTGATCTTGGGAGACCATTCAAGGTGGTCATAACAATCTCCCCTTATTCTACATTCTCTTCGACTGCTTCAAGTTTTTCCTTGATTTGAGAAACCCTTGTGAAGTACGATTGCATGGTATTTTAATTTTGTCTCTTCACATTATTTTGTTGGTTCCTAAATGTCATATTCTAATTAATGTTCTTTCCTTTGAATAAATTTGTCAAATCATGAAAGGCTTCCTTATGTGTCTTCAAGTATGACACATGGGGGATGAGATGATCCTTAATAGAATTTGCAATGATTCTCTTGGCCTTCACCAAGTTCTCCTTATGGATAGACTTAGATTCATTTCCCTCTGGATCTAGAACTTGCTTACTGATATACTCATCTAAATCATTTTATCCAAGGATAAGGGAGATCATATACTTCAATGCTCATAAGTTGTCAACTCCCCCAAGCTTATCTTCAAGCTAGGTGTGATGAATCATTTTGAAATGAGATCCTCAAATGGAAATAACAGAGATATAGATCTTACTAGTTTGAGATGGATGACTTGGTTTTGGAGCAAAGTGACCTAGGGTTTGTTAGAGAAACCTTAATTTTCCAAATTTGGAACTCTGTATGGATAGAAATATGCACTTCCTTGATGCAAGTTGCTCAGCGAGGTTCGTTTTTTAAAACACTGGTGGGCAGCCTCTGAAACTTGATGCCCTAGTTTCTTCCCATAGTGTTCCATAGTAAAAAAATGAAACTTTTCGCAACTCAATTCTGAAAATATAAATGCGCCTTCTAGGGCGGGTTTCCTAATGTATTCCTTTTTCCAAATTGGTGGAGGAAAACCCCAAAATTTTGATGCCCTAATTTTCTCCCGTCACTAGTGTCTAGTTCAAAAATGAAAATTCCCCAAATTTGATTTTTCTTCCTCCAAAATATGCACCCTCCTAGGGAGAGTTTACCTAGCCCTCTTTTCTTGATGATATGTGGAGAGAATACCTTGAACTAGGAAGCCCTAGTTTCCCGTTGTTCCACATTTCCTTCTTTAAGAGAGGCTCTAATACCATGTTAGTTTTTCTACTTTAATAAATTTAGGATCTTTATCTAAAAGAATAACAATCAAAACAAGATATCCAAGATACACAAGACACAAATATTTTCCTCAAGGAAACCATAAAGGAGAAAACCCCGCAGACTTCCTCGGAATAGTTTCTTCACTAAGACAATATTACAAGATGGAAAAACCCAAGAATAAGTCTTTTGCATCTTTATCTCTCTCCGTCTTGTCGCCTCTCTCAATTCATGTGAACTTATGAGTGCATGAGCGTGTGTTCAAATATGGAGGGTTCCTCTCTATTTATATTCTTATGTTGAGTGACTTACTCAACTAACTAGGTAATCTAGGTTATCTCTTTGGGGCCGACCTACCTAAGAATACTCACAAATACATTTTACTTTATTTATCTTGGGGACTATTTCCCCAACTTACAATGGAGGGTTTACCTCAATGACGATATACAATAATGACATCACAATCGGAGGGAAAACATCTCCAATGAGGATACACCAATATAAAATGATAATATATATTAGAATATATTATGAAGTTACAATTATAATAATAGAATGCACCCTCCATGATGTTTATTATCAAACTACTCAATGCCCTCTTCCACACCACTAATAATAATAAAATATTTGAAAATGTTGAAGATGTCAGAGTTGCCAAAAAAAATAACGAATAAATTTCTACTAATGTTGCACCCACTTAATACATTTTGAATCTTCCCCACATTTGCAAGGTTTCATGCCATTGATCCATGAGGAGACAATTTAGTGCCTCCAAATAGAGAAGACAAGCATCATAATATGAACCATTCATTATAATAAAGAGATGTTAGACTTGAGAGGGAAGGAAGAGGTGGGTATTGGAGCTTTCTTGCTATTTTATCCCTTGTGTTTTTCTATGTCATTCCTTTTACATTATTCCTTTGGCATACTATAAGAAGAATAATTCCTTTTAAAACAACATGTAATCAGTTTGAATGCACCCTCAATCATGATGATAATTAATAATTTGTGTACATGTGTTGTAGTATTTGTAGGTTCCTAGAGAAAGGGGGGTCTGTGGGGTGTTACAGGAGAGCGCCTATGAAATACTTTTTTTTGGTGCATTTTTCATCCGTTTTGAGTTTTTTTCAGCCATGGTTTTGTGGTCTATTGTAAACTAATTCCAATTAATGAGACATATTAGTGTCTTGGATTCTATAACTTTGTATTGTAAAGAAAAAAATATAATACAATGAGATAGAGAGTGGAGAAACAATTAGGAATGTTGGTTTTCCCAATTTTGGGTTTCTATGGTAAATATTTGTGTAATTTGTGTGACCCATTGTTAATAGTTGTGTTTTTGATTTGGTTTGGTATTATTTTTATTTTCCTAGGTTTATGAAAATTCTTCAATAACTAGAAACTAATTGATCTATGTTGCATAAAAGGTTTCAAAGACTACATATGTTTATACATATTGCCATTGTATTCAAATACATTTTTTTGTGTGGCAGGAGATGAATTTTTTTGAATTTTTGTTTTGGTAGATGCATCAACTAAACCAATCATTAATTTAATTCACCTTGTTCCACCATGGTGGTGGTTAATGGGGAATGGGAAATGTGGATTGTTACAAGTTGAAATGGCAGTCCAATCCATCGGTAATCATATGAGGATGAAGTGACCACTATCGCCTTAGTCAAACCCCCTCAACTTCTTCTGAAGCCTAAGCATCCTAGGGGAGATCCCTAATTCAACTTTGAGAAAGACAGCAAACAACAAAAATAATATCTTTCGAGGATATTAGTAGCCATTTCTTTATGCAGTCATGTTAGAGATAGAAAATATGACACTACAGGAATAATTATCAGTCACTATGTTAGTCAGTAAATGAAAAGTATCATTAATTTAGTGACCAAGTAACACAATGTGTCTAACCATAAAGCCAATACCATTAACAAAATAATACGTTGTTGTCATATAATCAGTTTCAAACACTAGTACAACATAATACAAAAGTTTTTATGCTATTATTACGGCAATTTGATAATTCAGGATTTTCAATATAAGGTAGAATCAATGTGCATGTAAAATACTAAATATAGGTGATAGAATATGTATGTCAAGCAATTTTACCACAACACCAATCCTAGAAGCATGTCAATAATAACATTAGTCATTTCAAGGTTTATCACATACTTAGCATAAATATCACCAATGCATATATCATTATCATTATCTTCAATGTAAAAGAAGGATGGAAGTTACTTATCAACAAAAATATCATGCACTTATGTAACAATATAATGATGTTTCGACATTCAAGCCAAATCATGCACATACAGTGTCCTAGCAAGGTATTCATACTTAAATCAGAGGTAGACCCAGCCTTGTACTATGCAAATTACCTAACCACCTTATCGGCTTGTAGTGTGTAGGGTGCAATGACTGTAGCTAGGGAAAGAATGAATATATATAGGAAGGAAGTTTTCCACTGTAATGGAATAATTTGGGATGGATAGGAGGATGGAAAACTCAGGTAAATGGCTAAGACAGGTCTGCACCACACCTTAGTAAAGGTAGTATCTTGGTAGACAAGAATTCACAAGAGAAAATGTGTGGGTTAACACCTTACTGTAAATTGACCGAGGGTAGAAGGGGTGAGTGGTAAGGGTTTCTTCTATAGAAGTAGTATAATCGAGATAAGGTACATCCCAAGGGTTTCCATTAAGGAGGAACCGACGATGCATAGATAGGAAAAGAGGGACATAGTAGGTAGCATGAGGTCAATGTGAGGGGAGTGAGATTGTTAGGGAAATCCTGAGGAGAAAGGGATACCAATGAGAGTTAAAGGGAAAGGAAGAAAGGAAGGAGAAGAATGGGAGAAGGATGCTTTAGTTGCGGGTGTATCTCAGAAAGAGGAGAGCGTGGAGGAAAAGGAGGCAGTGAGGGTGTGTTGAAGTAGTGAAGGTAACAAAGGAATATTTTAGGGGACAATGATCTTTCAAAAGAGACCAGCAAGGGTTATAATGGGAGCAACGAGGATGCTAGGGAAGGTATAGAAGGTGGAATATCAGGTTAAGGATGGCATAAAGAAGGAAACCGAGGATGAAGGAGGAGGGAGACAAAGGTGTGGAGAGTATAATTTAGGACTGTTTAGGGTATTGGAGATGAGCATAATGGAGAACTAATATTCCCTAGACCCAGGGAATATAAGTTAAATAATGTGTCCAATGTGAGAGGAACAAATCTAGGAAAACAACTACCCTAGAAACCTATGGATAATCCCTATAGAAAATTTCACAAGGAGACTTTACTCTTCTCTTTAAGGTGACTAATGGATGATAGTGTCCTACCCTAGAAAAAACACAACCCTAAATATACCATTCAGTCATGAATATGCATCATCTACCAACAATAAAACAAAGAGATTAGAATCCAAACCTCAATGTGCTTGTGTTTTTCCAACAAATCTAAGAATCACCATGAAAAAAAGAAGAATTTATCCAAAGAGCATCCAAAGCCAGCTTGTTTAACCAGAAAATTCATCCTCAAGAAGGGCACATTCTCTTTAAAGACCCCTATTTAGGGTATAATAGTAATAATCCCACTTATCTCATATCTCAAAATGAAAGTGAGGAGATATATTTATATGATCTCACACTCACTTATTACAAAAATATCCAGGTCTACACGCCTTAAAATATGTGAATTTGTAATTATAAAATGTCAACTTAAACTTAAAACAAAATAATAATAAAATATGACTTAATGTAGGCTTAAGGTAGGCTATCGAGGATTTTTGTACCTCAGGGTGCCAAAAATAGCCTAATTAAGTGAATCACTCCAAGAAAAGGATGGTGTGAGTTGGAAGGGGGGTTGCATGACCCTTTTAATCCCAATATGTTGTAAAATCCCTCAACGCCTCCCTCAAATGACACATATTTCCTAGTGAAGGAGAGAACGTCCTAGTGAGGAATAATGGCTAGGAGAAGGAGAGCCAGTTGTGTAAAGGACTGATAGGGTGTCTTTGTTGATATGTAGAGGACACTAGACCATATAAAAAACATATGGAGCCATGTGACCTAGTGGAAAACCCTTAGGGGCCTCGGTCACCAAATCCAAGGTTAAAAACCCTAGCAAAGGGCAGTCAAAAGTTCCATTAAACCATAGTACACCTAAAGGGAGAACCAAAGGGCCCAACCATGACTTCCATTTCTCAATAACACCCTTCTTGGTAAAAAAATTAGCTCTCTCTCTCTGGGGCACACCTAAAAGTGTGTTGGGTACAGGTGCAACGTAACATTGGCTCCAACTGTGGGATGAGAGCTCTTCCTGGGAGTGCTAGAGAACATGTGAATATTCTAGTACCTATATATACACACACACATCAAATATACAAGGGATCAAAGAATCATTAGGTGGACACTTCCATTCTCCCTTGTCCAAAAATGAAATAGACAACTAATGAATAATAGACTAAGAAACTAACTAACTAACTAGCACAATAATAGAGAATATGAAACAAAATTAGAGAAGTACCTCTTAAGTGTTTGGATGTTGACAAGTAGAGGAATATTCTCACCATCCATTGGACTTAAACGAAACACATTTGGACCTGCAGCATCAGTAATTTCATAGGGACCCATCCAAAGATTGTCGAACTTACCATGTTTACTTGGATCTTCTCTTCTTTTGTCCCATAGTAGAACAAGGTATCCAATTTGAAGTTTGCATTGGTGATCCTTCTTATCAAAATTATATTTAAATTTATCTATGTGTTCTATTAGGTGGTCAAAGGTTGTCCAAAATTTCTCTTCAATTTCTATTAGGTATTTTATTCTTCATTGATACGCATCTGGAGCATCCGTTTTTTGTTGAAGGACATTGTATATTGGAAACCTTAAGTTAACAGATAAAGTAACATCCAAAACATACACCAATTCCAATGGAATTTTCCCATTTGATTCCTTTACAGTGGTCCTTTCTTCCCATACTGCATACCTTAACTTACTATCCAAACACCTCTTACTATCTCCCACATTCTTTTTTATAATACTCATCAAATTCTTGTTACTTGAATCAACGAGACCATTACCTTAGGGATAATAATTTGAAGAGTGTGACAATATGATACCATATTCGAAGCAAAACATGAATAGTTCCCCGCCACTGAAATACTTTGCATTATTTATGATAATCTTGGATGGAGTTTCGAACCAAGTAATGATTTTTTATTCCAAGAAATATGTGATAACCTTTGTTGTAGCCTGCTTTATTGGAATGGATTAAAACCACTTAGTAAATTAATCCATAGCTGTCAAGATACATTTATGTCCGTTACTTGAATTTTTTTTAAATTCATTAATGAAGTCAAGACCCCATTGTTGAAATGGTGCTTCGATGATTATAGGTTAAAGTGGAAATGCTGAAAGTCTCTATCTTCCTATGAAAATATGGAAAGCATGACAACTATGTACATACCTGTATACATCCTGGAAGATAATGGGCCAATAATATCTTGATATCATAATATTTTGAGCCATGGTAGAGGTAGCATGGTGGCCGCCGCATAGTACCTGGTGGAATTCTTTCATAATTCTTCTACTCAGACTTGTTCTACACATGCCAGGATGATTCCTTCTGGATTCTTCCACCCCAATCCTTGAACTGATGTCAAGGATAAATCCATGATGCAATACTTGGAAGATTTTAAATTTAGAGATCTCTTCTTGTGATCTGTTAAATGAGTCGTGTAAGATAAATTCATCAGACAATACACTATGTATGCGTACCAATCACATCGAGAAATTTCTTATGTGACTACTGAGATCAGAAGCAGTAAATATTCCTTTAACTCAAGGACTTCTTCATTTTATTTTGCCAGTAACTGAGCCAAAAACCTGCCTCTGACCAACTTTGTGGGTTGTATTTCCAAGTCATATTCTTGTATCTTTTCAATTCACTTAGATCTAACATCCAAGGCATCTTGTTGCTTAAGTATCTCTTTGATTGTAGGGTGCGGAATGCATGACATAATCTTTGAATATCCGATGAAAACCCTAAAGTGTTTTAGTGACATTACTAGTACACGTGCATGCTTCTCCATACTGTGATACTTCATTTCTATATTAATCAAAGCTTTAATCAGAAATGCAATGGGTTGCTCTTCGTTCTTATCAAATCAAAGCTTTAATCAGAAATGCAATGGGTTTCTCTTCGTTCTTATCATTCTTTTGTAAAAGGACTCTTGCAATAGTGTCAGTGGAAGCTAAAGAAAAAAATTGAAATGCTTTAGAATTGTCGAGACTTACCAACACCGGTTCCTGAGTAATAGCTTATTTAACATCTTAAAATGCTTTCTTGGGTTCTTCATTCCACCTTAAATATGCATCCTTTTTTATCAACCTATTCAAAAGTTTAGTAATCTTAGTAAAATTAGGAATAAATCTATGAATAAAATTTATTTTCCAAATAAAGACCTTAAATCCTTCAAGTTTATTGGTAATGAAATATCTTTAATATATCTCACTCTTTCTGGATTTATTTTAACATATTCTTTTATAATGACATGTCCAAGGAACTTACCTTCAACAACACCTAAAACAAACTTTTAGGATTTAAGGAAATTCGATACCTGCGACAATGCTCAAATACCTGTCGAAGATGTTTGATGTGACCATTTCTTATTTTGGAGTAAACCATGAGATCATATTCATATATTTCTAAGACCTTATGTATATATGTCTGAAAACATAGTCCATAGACCTCTAAAACGTCTCCCCAACATTCATTAAACCAAAAGGCATGCACAAGCACTAGAAAATGCCCCAAGGGGTAGTAAAGGCAGTATTTGCTCGGTCTTCTTTCTTGATGGAACCTGATTGAAACTTGAAAATCCATATAGGAATGACATCATCTCCAATCCTATGATCCTTTGCAATAAGATTTCCATATTAGGGAGTGGATATATATCTTTCTTGGATACTACATTAAGGTTCCTGAAATCGTCACACACCTGGACATCACCCATATTCTCTCTAGATGGAATGGGATTGGAAATCCATTATGAATACCTTATTGGTACTATGATCTTTTCTTCTACCATATTTTCCAATTCCTTCTTAACTAGGGGGGCCAACTTAGGATTCACATTCCTTCATTTTTGTCGACATGGTTTCACATTTTCTTCCAAATGTATAGGAGGTTGAATAATATTCTTATCATAGGATTTTAGTTGATTATATGACCAAGCAAACATGTCCCTAAATTCTTGAACCAAATCAATGACTTCCTTTGTTTCTTGAGAATCTAGAATCTTACCAACCTTAATCGGACACGGGTCTTCCTGAGAACCAATATTTACTTCTTCATATTCTAGATTCGAAGCCATGTCTTTCAATTTGCACATGTCATTTATGTCGAACCTCTTTTCCAAAAATACCATTTCCATAGGAATAGGGTTATACTGAGGTTTTTCAATGTATCCTTTCTTTCTCCAATTAACCTGGTTAACTGCACATGCTTCCACATTGACCATGAAACTATGAATCTTCTTGTCATCATCAAAGACTTCCTAATTATTGAATTTGTCTAGAAAGGAAGAACAAAATATTACTTGCACTTTACACGTATCCTGTACTTCATCATTTGGATCAAAGACTAAGAAAAAAACCGAGAAAGCATCAGATGTTTGGTTTTGTTCCCGTGGTACCACTTGCAAACAAATGGCTTGGAAGTCTTCAGTAGCGATTCTGACGAAATCCCTATATATTTTCAATCGCATTTTTTTGTAAGAAAAAGTGCCTTTTACTTGACATACAACAAGGTCACAATCACCTGTAACATGTAGTAACTGAATTCCATAATCTTCTACAACATTTAGCCCAAGTAGAAGAGCTTCATATTCAACAACATTATTAGTACCATCAAATTCTAATTTAAAATAAAAATAATGTTGCTCATGTCTAGGGGAAATTAATACAATACTTGCACCCATACCTGCTTGGGACTTGGCCCTGTCGAAATAAAGTATCCAAAACTTATCAATTTCTTTCTGACGAGGAATATATGTAGCCAATACTGCATAAAAACCAATATCATGTTGGTATATATACTCATCCTCTGGTTCTTTGGGGTCGTCTAAATGATTTTTCCTCATCGTTTCTCTTTGAATATTGATGTAGCCACCTTCCAAAGTGGGAATAGTTGCATAAGACAGATCCATCTATAGGATACCTACAAGGTCTACTCCAAACTTCCTAGATAAGAGAATTCCCCAAGATTCTGGAAGATCAATCACCACAATATCCATATTTATGCTTATTCTGGGATGAACAACCAGTCATACAAGAACATTGACCACCATTCCACAAACCTTCACCTCTATGGAATCCATAACACAAACATTCATGTACGGCCTTGACACCTGTAATCCTAACATTTTCATCATGGCTAAAGGCATAAAATTAGTAGATTCCCCTGAGTCAAACATGCATTTATGTAAAACCAAATCACCAATGCATAAAGAAATAAAGAAAGGTTTATGTGTAGGATTCTTATTCTCAGTTGGCAACGTGTTTGACAGTATAATTGGTGCATTCTCACTCTCTTCAGTTTGATTTATTATTGATCGCTTCTCCATGGTTTCTTCTTGAAGCTCTAGTAACTCAACAACCTGTTTTCTAACCGAGGAGATATTAACCAACCCTGTCAGAGGTACCAGAACCTTCATAGTATCTAGATTACATGTAACATTGATATTTTGAGGTTAATCAATAACCAAATCAACCAAATAAGACTTACCCAAACTTACCAAGGGCAGAAAAGAATTATTTGTACCTTTCATATTTGTCGACGGGAGCCTTCTTTGTCTTTGATAACCATTTCCATGGGCTCTAGTCTCATACCATTTCCTAATTTGTTCTCGATTAGGAATCTCATTGAGTATCGTGTTCACATTTTCTGCATCAATTGAATTTCTATTTACGTCCTGCATATCGTCATTAGACAACCTAAACTTCCTCCTTTCAAACAGACTACACACCTATGCATCGTCGTCCTCAAACAGAGTGTTGTTTCTGGTATATTCCAAATAAAGGGCACAAGTTCTCTCATCCTGGAAACTATGACATGCCCTGCAATAGTATGGGAATTGACTTACTGCATTAGTTGGTTCCAACGAAGAGAAAGGTCCCTGCTGCAGACAATATTTTTTTAAGTTCTTTGGAGGAAATCTAGGTTGACTAGGTTGTTGGGCCCTTTCCAACTGGACAATTCTATTTTGCATGCTGGTTTTTTGTTGATCCATATCAACTCTTAATTGCATCATTTATTCAATTTGGATGTTCATCGGATCCGGTCCTTTGTTGGAGGTAGGAGATTTCGAGAACCCTTACCTTTTTCTTCGTAGACTGAAGGTCAGCCGGTCTATCTAGACTTAGGTGGAACATGAAATATACCGATAAGGAATTCAATTAATATGATAGAACCATCGTGTCTGGGGGTTTGCAACATGTAGGAAATTCTTTAACAAATATGTCAAACCTGCGATCGAATTCTTCGATGGTTTCATTATCACTTCTTTTCATAGTCATCAGTGCATTGTTTAATAGTATCATATCCTTATTTTCTTTCCATCTATCAAATAATTTCTTCCTCAAATAAGCATCAGTGTCTATGCTACCAGTAGGCGAATATTTGAACCATTCAGTTGCATCATGGGTTAGACAAGAATCAAAATCATTGAATTTAATATCTAAATGAGAAGTGTCAGTAAGCATAAAGCATCTTTCCATACCATCTCAATGTTTCAGCAACATAAATTGCATCAGTTCCAGAAATACGGTAAATTCCCTAATATCTTTGAATTTCAACATTTGGTTAGGGTATCCTGTAATATTTGAAAAATCAAATGTAGAGAAAGTTGCAATTTTTGTTTTACTTGAATCAATCAAAATTTCGTGTATATCCATTAAAGTATCGAAAGATAATTGACCACATACTGACCTCTCTTGAATATGATCTTTTCTTTTAAAAAAAAATGTGACTCAAGTTTGGAAGAAGTGTACCTTTGAAATTTGTCCTTATTGGAGATATTTTAGAATGATTACCAATGGAGTCACCTGGAAAGACCTGCATAATTAGCATAAGAAATTCCTACCAAAATAAACAACAAGGAACATACCTGAGCACTTAGTGGAGTTTCCATATAAACCTATCAGGTTAATCAATGTGAAAGATACAAATTCAAAACACAAGGAAGCACATGAAGACTTACCAAAAATGTCATTCTCACCCGGATATGTCACCTCAATAATTTGAGTGTTAAGATTAATATCAATCCTCCCTTTGTCTCCTTGTCCATTTATAGTCTATTAGATCATCATTCCTATCGTAGGAGTCATTTACTTAATTTTGGTGCCATTGGGTCCACCAGAGCCTTTGGGTCTGCTAGTTCCATTGGGTCCACTGGTAAAAACCACTAGAGTGTGGGGAACACATAGAGAGGTTATCTCCCACTTACTGCATGTGCATGCATGAGCTGATGTGCCTTTGAGACCAATCCCTATATTCTAGGAGCCACTCTGAGTGCCACCAACATCCTCCATCAGTTGGTTGTGGTAGGTAGGTAGTTATGCTAATTCAATCTCCAATTACATTTAGTTAGATGTCTTTCAGTTCAGTTAGCGCTGGTTTTGCATGGTTTCATGGAAGTAGGTGCATTTTCTCACCTACCTCACCAGTTTAACTAGTTTTAATAGATTATTAACTGAATTAGACATGTGGAGTTAGACTAGTGAGCTTCGATAGTGATTTAAGACACTTCTAGTTAGCCAACCAGTCAGGTTTAGTTGGTATATTCGAATCATATCCACATGAGAGGAATTCTATTTATTGTAACACTATTGTATTACTGAATATAGAAAATGGAAGGTTTCTAATATTATTCTCTATATTTTCTTGTGCAATTTATGTGAAGATTGTTTTTTCCCCAAGATATTCTTGCTAGAATTTAATATTGAGTTCCCTGAAAACGACGCCAAAATGTTACCGGTTGAAATCAAAGTCCAAGCCACCAGTAAGCATATGATGATGAAGTGACCATAGTCACCTTAGTGAAATTCCACCAACTACTTCGGAAGCCTAAGACTCCTAAGGGAGAGCCCTAATTTAACTCTGAGAAAGACACCAATAACCAAAAATAATCTCTTTCAAGGATATTAGTAGCCAGTGCCTTATGGAGTTAGGTCAGAGATAGAAAACGTGACACTACAGGAATAATTATCAGTCACTATGTTAGTCAATAAATGCCAAGTGTCATCAATTTAATGACCAAGTAACTCAATGTGTCTAAGAATAAAGCCAATATCGTTCACAAAATAGTATGTTGCTATCATATAATTAGTTTCAAGCACTAGTACAATAGAATACATAAGTTTGTATGCTAGTATTACAACAATTTGTTAATTTAGGATTTTCAATATAAGGTAGAATCAATGTGCATGTAAAATACTAAATATAGGTGATATCATATTTATGCCAAGAAATTTTACCACAACACTAGTCCTAGAAGCATGTCAATAATAACATTAGTCGTTTCAAGGTTTACCACATACATAACATAAATATCACCAACACATATATCATTATCATTATCTTCAATGTAAAAGCAGGTTGCAAGTTACTTATCTACAACAATAACATGCACTTATGTAACAATATAATGATGTTTCAGCATCCAATCCAAACTACGCACATACATTGTCCTAGAAAGATATTCGTGCTTAAATCAGAGGTAGACCCGACCTTGTAGTATGCAAATTACCTAACCACCTTCTTGACTTGTAGTGTATAGGATGCGACAACTGGAGCTAGGGAAATAATGGCTATATATAGGAAGGAAGGTTGCCATTATAATGGAAAATTTTGGTCAGATTAGGAGGCTAGAAAACTCGGGTAAAGGGATAAGACATGTATGCACTAAACATATCAAAGACTAGGTTGGTGGAAAATAATTTGCAAGAGAAAGGTGTGGGTTAACACCTTACTATAAAGTGACTGAGGGTAGAAAGGGTGAGTGGTACAGGTTTTTTCTATAGCAGCAACAGACCTGAGATAAGTGGAATCCTAAGGGATTCCATTAAGGAAGACCCAAGGATGGATAGATAGGAAAGGAGGGACACAATAGGTAGCACTAGGTCAATGTGAGGGGAGTGAGAGTGTTAGGGAAAGCCTGAGGAAAAAGGGAGACCAACGAGAGTTAAAGGGAAAGGAAGAAAGGTGGGAGAAGGATGGGAGAAGGCTGGTCCAATCCCAGGTGTGTCTCAGGAAGAGGAGAGCATGGAGGAAAAGGAGGAAGCAAGGGTGTGTTGAAGCAACGAAGGTAATAAAGGCCGAGTTTAGGGGACAACGAGGCTTCAAAAGAGACTAGCGAGGGTTAGAGTGGGAGTAGCAAGGCTGCTAGGGAAGGTAGAGAAGGTGGAATATGGGATTAAGGATAACATAAAGAAGGTAGCCGAGGATCAAGGAGGAGGGAGACGAAGGTGTGGGGAGGAGAATTTAGGATTGTTTATGGTATTGGATATGAGGGAAAGGGAGAACTAAGGTGCTCTATCCCTATGGAATATAAGGAAAGCAATGGCTCCAATGTGAGAGGAACAACCCTAGGAAAACAACTACCCTAGAAACCTATGGATAAGACCTAGAGAAACTCTCAAAAGGAGAGGTCACTCCTCTCTTTTAGGTGACTAATGGTTGGTAATGGCCTACCGTAGAAAAAATGCAGCCCTAAAGCTACCATTCAGTCATGAATATGCAGCATCAACCAACAATAAAACAAAGTTATTAAAAGCCAAACGTCAATGTGCTTTTGTTTTTCCAGCAAATCTAAGCATCACCATGAAAAAAAAAATTATCCAAAGAACATCCAAAGCGTGCTTGTTTAACCAGAAAATTCCTCCTCAAGAAGGGTATAATAGTAATAATCCCACTTACCTCATTTCTCAAAATGAAAGTGAGGAGATCTATCTATATGATTTCACGCTCACTTATTACAAAAATATCCAGGCCTACATGCCTTAAAATATGTGAATTTGTAATTATAAAATGTCAACTTAAAATTAAAACAAAATAATGATAAAATGTGACTTAATGTAGGCTTAAGGTGGGATACCAAGTATTTTTGTACCCCAAGGTGCCAAAAATAGCCTAATTAAGTGAATCACTCCAAACAAAAGGATGGAGTGAGCTAGAAGGGGGGTGTATGGCCCCTACTAACCCCAAGATGATGTAAAATCCCTCAACACCCACCTCAAATGACACATACGTCCTGGTGAAGGAGAGAGCATCTTGATGAGGAAAATACAAGGAGAAGTAGAGCCAATTGTGTAAAGGACCAGAAGGGTGTCCTGATGGATGTGCTTATGCTACTAGAGCATATAAACAACATATGGAGCCATGTGACCTAGTGTCCAACCCTTAGGGTCCCTGCTCACCAACCCCAAGGTTAAAACCCCCTCGCAAAGGGAAGTCAACAATGCCATTAATTCATAGTACCCATAAAGGAGGAAACAAAGGGCACGCCTGAAGGTGCGCTGGGTACAGGTGCAATGTAACAAGGACTATAACCAACGTCAAAACAACGATGGAGGATGGAATATAGGGATTTGGGATAGATGAACGGAGGGATAATCTAATGGATAGAAGGTCCAAATCACCAAACAAGGATCCCACTAGCTAAATAAGTACATTTTTCATATTATTTAAAAGAAAATAAGGAAACTTTAATTTCTTCATTTTATAAGTTTTATAAAATAAACATATAAATAATTAAAATAAATTAGTTTCAAATGTTAGTTCAAGTTGGTGTGAATGAGATGTGATATCTCTCCCTTTGAAGTTATGGAAGTCATAGGTTCAACTTTCTTCATCCCCTTTGGGTTGGGCTACTCAATGATTTTCCACCAAGTTATTTCTTGGATAAAAATATTGAAATTAAATTATGATTAACAAAAAATAAATTAGTAATTTTACAAAATGAATATATGATATTGAAATTAAATTAAATCAATAAAAGAAGAACGAGAAATGATGTTTATGATGATGATAAGTGATATTTTTAAAGATGAAACAATCTGAGATGATGATAATTAATAATTGTTGTACATGTGTTGTAGTTTTTGTAAGTTCCCAAAGCAAGGGGGTTTGAGGGTCTATTAGAATTGAATGCCATTTATATCTTCAAGCAGATAGTTCTAATAATATTTGTAGTAAATGGAGAATGGAGATACAAACTGAACAAAACAAACCACATAGGAAACATATGAGTATTGCTTAGGAATTTACAATATCATTCACAATGATTATTCCGGTGTTACAATAGTTTACAAATAAGAAGAAATCGAATGCATTAGGGAGAAATTAGAATCTTCCAACTGGATATGACTATACCTAATTGAATATCCAACTCATGGTGTCTCAATCAATATCGGATTCCAACATATCAACTTCTAGATGTCCAACCAACTCAATCAGTCAGTGATAGCTAGTTAACTCAGTGCAACTAAGGTGGTAGGTGGGAAAAAGTGCCTACTCCACATGCAATCATGCATTAGCCATGCATAAATAGCACTAGATAACTTATTGATATATAAATGAAAGTAACTGGAGGCTAAATAAGACTAACTGGTTCCAAATCCACCTAACTGATGGAGGTTAGTGTTTGGACTCCCAGTGGCTCCTAAAATGTAGGGATTTGTCTAGGAGGTGCCCAAACTGATGCATGCACATGTAGTAAGTGGAATTTAACCTATAGTAGTGTTCCCCACACTCTAATGACTAGTACATGTGTCGCCATTATTCCAAGTGGACCCAATTAATTAAGTAAGGTTCCTAAGTTAGGCTAAATAATCTAATAGATAGTATGGTCAAGGGAGGATTAATAATCCTAACACCCCCCCTAAATCCTAACTTTGACAACTATGGGACCTGGTAATAAGACCATAGGTCACCCAAATACAGTCTAAAATACATAATGTTTCTTAATACAACCGAGCAAATAGGTGAAAACCGCATGGGAAAACCCCCCCCCCCTCAAAATAAGCAGGATTACAAATTTTGAAAATACTTGTGAATTTTTTTTGCTGCTATTTGCAGCACTATGCAAGATATTGGTTCTTCTATGCAGGATAACCTATGAATCCAAACAAATTTATTTTTTTCTGGAGGAATCTTCCTCTTTGGAAAAATAATACTGTACTCAACTGAATCAGAAATATAAATAGCTGCACGGTGAAAACTGGACCCATGTAGAGTAGTTGAAATCATCTGATGAGAGAGAAAAATTTCTTGAGAATTCGAACCATGTGAGGAAAACCCAAGAAACTGATATATGTCAGCCTTGAACAACAAACCATGAGTGGTAAAATCAGCAACAAGTGTTAGGAGCAAGTGTCCAGGTGGATCTAGAATGTCTTCCTCTTTACTAGTTCTGTGAGGGGATGAGCATGTGACCAAAGGTAGAGAAGCCCTAGGACTGTGGAGAGAGAATGATTGAGCTACACAATATTATATTGCTTCAGAAATAACCAATATTTCACAAAATATAATATCATCAAACTCATAAAAGAGAACTAACATCAAATCTTCAACAACAAAATTTAAGGAGACTTGCGGTGCTTGATTTGTCACACCAAAATTGATGAAACTAGTTACAAGAAATACTCAAATATCTTGAATATTAAAACCTGAACCACATATTATCATATCAGAAAATAAATCATATCCAAAAAGGTTCATATCAGATCCAAAACTGTGCTCCACCAAGATGGTAGATGCACAATTTTCTCCTTCTTCAAAATTCTGATTTTTGGTGCATGCAATTTTGTAAGAATTTACTGGAAGCTCTAGATTAGTGAGAGTCAATGGATCACTCCTATAATATTATTTTTTTCCTCAATATCCATGGTATTAATTATCTGCATACTAGCAACATTATTAGATATACACAAATCAAATTCCTCTACCTTTTTTGAAACAGCCACCGATAAACTATGCACAAAATTTAAAGAATCACCGAAGAATTTTTGCAAAGAATAGAAGGAGTGTTTTTCTTCAAAAAAAGAGATTCAAATGTCTTATTCTAGATCAGCCATGTGAGGATATGAGATATCATAGATCTCATACACTTCTGGAGGAGCAGGAGAAGGAGTCACTCCAAGGAGACTTTCTTCAATTCAAATTGAGTATAGGGAAAATTCTGCTTCTTCTTCATCTTTAACATATCGCTTTTCTGTAGGAGAGGGAATGAAATCATCATGGTGGATCTTATGTGAACCTATATAAACATATGGGATTTTAGAGTAATCTCCCATATGACTGCTAGGTCCTCCTAATAGAGGGAAAGTGATGAAGGATTTCCTGGAGGAAACCATGTGGTTGGATGCTCCAGAACCTGTCAAATAAACCTTCGACAGAGAGAGGATTGCATGCAAGAATATATCATCTTCTTCAGTCTGCTCTACATCATCAGAAATCTCTCCACCTTGTGGAAGGGAAATATTGTTCTATACACATAGAGCTTTCATCTAGTCGAGGGTCTGCTTCATGCATGAGTCTTCTGAATGAAAACCCCTCATACAATAGGGGCACTTTTTCTTTTCAAACTTCTTTTTCTTAGAGCCGGATGCTCCTTTGGAAGTATGTTAATTCTGTCTAGGCTTCGAATCAGCTATTTTGGGATCATTCTTCTTTGATTTCCCTTTGGATTGTGCTTTGCTAGAGTCAGTAACTAGGAGAGACTAATCTTTGGAGGTCTTGATGACTCCCATTCGAATCAACTTTTCTTTCTCCTTAATTAAGGACTCATAAAAGGAATCAAGTGAAGGAATTTTCCAACTGGGGAAGCAATCCCATTGGAATGAAATATAGAAACAAATACAGAATACTCAGGACCAATTTTGCTGAGTATGGAGAGGAAAATTTTCTCATCCTTCCTTTATATTTCGCACTGTCTGCATTGAAGTGCAAGAGACTTGAATTTAGTAAAGAATTGCTCAATAGTCTCGAAATTGCTGGGATGTAAGGCTACCAGCTCATTCTTTGGGAGGTATCCTCAAAGCTCATCATGTTTTCCAAACAAGCTCTCAATCTTCTCCTAGGATTCTATGGGTGTCTCCAAACCTTCAAGGTGGAAGAGGAGATATCCAGATATATGAGTGCATAGATAATTGAAAGCTTCATCACAACGGTTCAGGAACTTGTTCTTTTCAACTGGATGATGGGGCTCAACCTCCCTTCCAAGTATTATCCTAAGGTAGCCATGCTTGCACAAGGCCAGCTGCATATTAATCCTCTAATCAAGATAATTGGAAGTTGTAAGGATCCGTGGTGTAGGATATTGGGAATCCATAATTATTCCAACTGAAAGATCACAAAAATTCACACAAGCTACATAGCACTTGTAGTTTTTAACTGCAAAACACTAAAATATATGAAATATGTTAGAATCATGATTTTCCTCTCAACATGAACATATTTTCAGGGTCCATCACGCCCTCTCCACTACTCTAAATAAATTCAGAGCTAGTATTAAATTGAGCACATAGATATGTGGAAAAACACACAATTTACTCAGTTATTGAAGAATGAAATAGTGCAAAAATGGATTGCAATTGTGAATGATTTTGATTAATCAAAGAGTAATTAGATAATAATTACAATGAAGTACAATGTCTTAAATAGCCACATGCAATTCGAATCAACATGAGGAAATTCAAATTGATTAGACTCTACTTGACTGTAGGTAACTAAGACCTTGTCTAAATCATTATCGAAGGACTCAATATTTAATTGACCTTGTCTAAACCATTACCGAAGTTCTAAAACACAACTCAAGTGTCTAATTTAGTGTTGATTGAGGCTAACTGACTATGGTAGGTGAGAAATGCGCCTCTCCTGCATGCAACCATGCAAACCTAGTGCTAACTGAATGTAGAGGACTAGAACTGAATGTAACTGACTCCTAACTCAGTTTTACTAGTCACTAACTAAACTCAACCGATGAAGGTTGGTATCGGCACTCCCAGTGGCTCCTAAATTGTAGGGATTGATCTAGGAGGCTCCTAAACTGATGCATGCAAGTACAATCGGTGGCAGTAGGCCTCAATTAATTTTCCCCACACTCTAGTAATTGGAACATGTGCCACAATTAGTCCAAGTAGACCCAATAATACTATTGACTAAAAATAGACTAGATGGACTCTCGATTTAGACATGACTCCTGATTTAGACATATGACCAAATTGGACAAGGGAGGATTAATAATCCTAACACCCCCCTGAATGCTAACATGGAAAATATGTGGTCCCTGGTAACTAAGACCATAGGTCACCCATTACATCAAGTAAAGTAAAGTAACTGCTCAATACAAGGAGCTGGGGAAAAAACCACATGGGAAAAAACCCCCCCTCTAATTAAGCAAGTAGAATCAGGATCAATATGGTTCTTCTGTGCACATGTATCCTGGGGTCTGGCATGTGAACCTCTCCATCATTATGTCTAGAGGAATCTTCCTCTTTGGAAGAAGAATGATATGCTCAACTAAATCAGAAATATAGACAATTGTCAGATGAAGAATGGATCCATGTAGAGCTACTGAAGTCAACTGATAAGTGAGAAAAGGTTCTTGAGGATTCAGAACATGTGAGGAACACTCAAGAAATTGATATGTTGCAACCATGAACAAAAAACCATGAGTGGTAAAATCAGCCCCAAGTGTTAGGAGCAAGTGTTCAGGCAAATGCATAATGTCTTCCTCTTTACTAGTTATGTGAGGAGATGAGCATGTGATCAATGGTAGAGAAGCACTAGGACTGTGGAGAGAGAATGATTAAGCTGCATAGTCTGATATAGCTTCAAAAATATATAATGATTCACAAAATAAAATATCAGTAACCTCATAAGGCGAAACTAACACCAAATCCCCAGCTGCAGTTTTGAAGAGAAATCGTGGTACTTGATTTTTCTCAAAATTAATGAGAACAGCTACAAGTAGTACTGTAAGATTATGAACCCGAAATATTGAACCAAGAAATATCAGATTAGATCTAAATAAGATCATATCAGATCCAATAAGGTTCATATCAGATCCAAAGAAATGGTCAACCGAGACTGTGGATGCACAAATTTCTTCTTCTTCAAAATTCTGAATTTTGGTGCATGCAATCCTACAGGAATTTGCTAGAAGATCTAGATCAAGGAGAGCGAATGGATCACTCTGGTAATACGATATTTCTTCCAAAATATCCAAGGTATTAAATATTTGAACACCATCAGCAACATTAGAAAGAGAGAAATCAAATTCTTCTTTA
>LPNX011202149.1:301573-332527 GCA_001517045.1 Pseudotsuga menziesii | reverse complement strand
TATATATTAAAATTTAAAAATATAGACATATAGCTCCAAATTTTTACAAATATTCAATATAAATTAGAATCAAGCCTTCAAATCTTCTTCACCTGCCAAAAAAACTCTTTGAGCTCTCCCAACATTTGCAAATGACAAAATACAAGTGAAAATGCATTTTTAAAGAGGGCCCAGCCATATTTTTTCGAATTGAGTGTCCTATTTTTGGGACATGTAGTGATATTCATGGGACACGAGTGTCCAAACATGGGACACGCTGCAGAGACGTGTCAGACATGCTCTGTCAGGGTGTCCGTGTCCGACACGGGGACACGAGACACGTATCCCAAAACTAGCATGTCTAGTTTCTTAGGATATTAGAGATCTCATAAACTTCTAGAGAATCAAGAGAAGGAGTCACTACAAGGAGACTGTCTTCAATTCGAATTGACTGTGTAGAAGCTTATGCTTCTTCTTCATCTTCAACAAATTCATCAGAGAGAGTGGAGGCTGATATTTTTGGATCAATGATGCTTATGGTGTTGGATGTGGTCTCCAAAGTACTATTATGATCCTCATCCATCATTCCAAAGGTTCTATCCAATCTTGTCTAGAGTTCCCGTCGATCTTTAATAGATCTACTGATGTAGTAGATGCTACGAGAAAGAGACAGTTGTATTATTTAAAAAGTTGCATCACATGCATTTATCTAGTCATTCTCACTCCCAAAATACTCTCTATCGAATCTATCAGAAACCCAAAAGAGATCTTGTCTATTCATAAATACAAACATCTTCATCTTCCATTCAAAATAGTCCGAGGATCGAGAGAGAAGAGGAACTGATGAATTCATTTCGAAGTTGTACCTACAAAAAAAAAAGGGCACCATAAGGTCGAACAGCCTGCACATTTTAGTTTTTCATCACACCCAGCATATTTGATCAAGCTTGATCAACAATTCCTTAACTTGGGCTATTAAGTGGTAAACCTTCTGCTTCTGGTGCAGAGCTGAAAGGAGCAATTTTGCTCAAAAATGATCCAGTAGGAGATCTGAGGAGGAGAAGTGCCTTGTCTGCCAAGGCTCTGATACCATATTATATTGATCACATAGATATGTGGAAAAACACACAAGTCACAAGATAGATCACACAATTTACTCAGTTATTGAAGAATGAAACAATGCAAAAATGGCTTGCAACTGTGAATGCTTTTCATTAATCAAAGAGTAATTACATAATAATTACAATGAACTACAATGGCTTAATTAGCCACATGCAATTCAAATCCACATGAGGAAATTCAAATTGATTAGACTCTACTTGACTGTAGGTAACTAATACCTTGTCTAAATCATTATCAGAGGACTCAATAGTTAACCGACCTTGTCTAAACCATTACTGGAGTTCAATGGATTTCTAAAACACAACTCAAGTGTCTAAGTCAGTGTTGACTGAGGATCACTGACTGTGGTAGGTGAGAAATGTGCCTCTCATGCATGCAGCCATGCAGACCTAGTGCTAACTAAATGTAGAGGACTAGAACTGAATGTAATTGACTCCTAACTCAGCTTGATTAGTCACTAACTGAACTCAACCGATGAAGGTTGGTATCAGCACTCCGAGTGGCTCCTAAATTGTAGGAATTGATATAGGATGCTCCTAAACTAATGCATGCAAGTGAAATCAGTGGCAGTAGGCCTCAATTAGTGTTCCCCACACTTCAGTAACTGGAACATGTTCCCCAATTAGGCCAAGTAAACCCAATGGTACTAGTGACTAAAATTAGACTGGATGGACTCCCGATTTAGACATGACTCCTGATTTAGACATATGACCAAATTGGGTAAGGGAGGATTGATAATCCTAACAGCAAGCAAATCATTATAGGGGACTTCTGTGGAAACCCAGCTGCTTCCGACGTTCAATGGAGAGAAACAAACATGAAACCTGCCTGAGAAGGCTCTGATACCATGTTAGAATTTGAATTCCATTTAGATATTCAAGAAGATAGTTCTAATAATGTTTGCAGTAAATGGAGAATGAAGATACAAACTGAACAAAATAAACCACACAGGAAATGAATGAGTATTGCTCATGAATTTACAATATCATTCACAATGATTAATTCAGTGTTACAATAGTTTACAAATAGGAAGAATTCGAATGCATTAGGGAGCAATTCGAATCTACCAACTGGATCTGATTGTACATAACTGACTATCTAACTCATGGTGTCTAAATCAATATTGGAGTCCAACAGATAAACTCCCAGATGTCCAACCAACTCAATCAATCAGTGATAGCTAGTTAACTCAGTGAAACTGAGGTCTAGGTGGGAAAAAGTGCCTACTCCACATGTAACCATGCATTAGCAATGCATAACTAGCACTAGCTAACTGATTGATATCTGACCGAAAGCAACTCAAGGATAACTAAGACTAACTAGTTCCAACTCCACCTAACTGATGGAGGTTGGTGCCAGGATTCCCAGTGTCTCCTAAAATGTAGGGATTGGCCTAGGAGGTGCCAAAACTAATGCATGCACATAGATTAAGTGACAGTTAACCTCTAGAAGTGTTCCCCACACTCTAGTGACTGGTACATGTGGGCCCATTAGGCCAAGTGGACCCAATGGTACAAGTGGACCCAATTAATTATTTAAGGTTCCTAAGTTAGGCTAAATAATCTAAAAGATAATATGGCAAAGGGAGGATTAATAATACTAACAGGGACATGATGGGATAATACCTCTTAAAGAATTTCTTTTGTTCCATTTTTAGTTGTTTTTGGCCCATAATTTTGTGGCCCATTGTAAACTAATTTCAATCAAGGAATTGAGGTTGTAATCAAATTAGGGTCACTAGATGCTATAATATTGTATTGTAAATAAAAAAGTTAATATAACGATATAAAGAGTGTACAAACTCTTAGGAATGTTGATTTTCCCAGTATTGGTTTTCAAAGGTAAATCTTTGTGAAATGTGTGTGTGATTCATGGCTAATTGTTATGTTTTAGATTCTATTTAGTATTGCTTTTATTTACACAAGTTTATTAAAGTTCTTCAATAATGAGCAACTAAATTCCTTGTGTTGCACAACATATTTCAAATACTACAAATGTTTATATAAATTGTCACTATAACCAAATTATGGAATACTTTAGGGGTGAAATTTTTCCCATGGGCTGATTTTCAAGGTTTTTTTTTCAAAAAAATATTTGTCGTTTTCCTTTTTTTTCCGAATATCATTCACCCAACCTTATTTTTCCCAATATCATTCACCCAATTTCCATAGGATTAAAATGTTATGCTCTAAAAATCACCAAAATTGTCCAAACGTTACATAAAACCCTTAGAAATTTTGGTAGGAAAATTGACAATTAACTTAATATTCGTCAAGGTTCTACACTTGTTATGAATCCTTAAATCCTTGAACCAAATAAATTTGTTATGTGGAAGGGAGAAAGAATTTTGAATTTTTGTTGTGGTAGAAGCATCAAATTTATCTGACATTAATTTAATTCACCTGGTTCCACCATCATAAGTGGGTGATAGGGAATGGGAACCGTATCCAACAATGAACGAAGATGGAGGATGTCAAATAGATATTCGGGCTAGCCATAGGAAGTGTTATTTAAGTGGACATGAGTTACATGTGAGGTATTCCCATTTGAAGTTTTTTTCAGAAGAAAAAATACCAGTCTTTGTTATTCAAATTAGAATCAAAAGACATCTTTTACATAGCATCCTTGACTGACCATTCAACAATCAGCATAGACAACAGTCAAAACAAAACAACAAAGGAAGAAAAAAACTGAGCATTCTGCATCATCCAAGAAAAATTCTAATCATTGCAGACTTTACTCATCATTCCTGCGTTAGCAGGTCAGATATGCTGATGAAATCAAAGGAGATCCACAATCAATTTATCCAGGAGCAAAACTTGCTGGCAGAGAGGACTCAAGACTGATAACAACAAATGAGAAAGCACATAATGCTAATGACAAAAAAGCTGAGAATCTCAGCATCAAAAGATAACAAAGTGGCCCTCATTTATGGCCAAGCCATCCAAAAACTCAGTGAAGTAACCTTGGCCCAAATCCAAATTCAAGGCCTTCTTGGAGAGTCCATCTGCTAGAGAGTTGTGCTCCCGGAAAACGTGCTTGAAGATCACCTGAGGGGCCATGTGGATCAAATTTCTTATATCTTTGCACCAATGCATTAGAGCAGGTACATCAAGTGCTGAGGAATGATTGAGCCATGAAATAACTACTAAAGAGTCTCCATAGATCACTTGGATTGGGATACCCATCAACCTGCTGATTCTGAGAACAGCCCAAGAAGCCAACAATTCAGCTCTAGTATTTGTACCATAACCACCACCAATGGAGAAACAAAAGTAGTGCTGATCATTTATATAGATCACAAGACCTGAGCCACTAATATTTGTCGCTGCCGCTCCATCAAAAAATCCACAAGGGAAGGTCAAAACAGGTTTGGGACCAATATGCCGGGGTTTATAGGATTTAGAGGGAGTAGGATAAGTGTTTAAAAGGTCTTCAATTCTAATTAAAAGAGCCGGGAGAGCCGGTTTCTAGTTTTCAAAGATACATTTGTTGCGGAGGATCCATAAATTCCAAAATATGAAATAAGGCAGATATCTAAAAGAGGCTTTGCGCAAAGGGGAGTTATGCCACTGTATCAATAGGGAAGAAACAGAATCATGAGTAGGGAATGCAAAGCCAAATTTATCAGCAAAGTACGAGAAAACTCTCAGGCTGGTAGGACAAGTTAAGAACAGATGGTGAATATCTTCAGAAAATCTACCACACAGTAAACATTTACTTGGTCCCTGATATCCTCTTCTTTGTAGTTGGTCCCAAGTTAAGATACGACCTTTAACCAGAAGCCAAGAGAAGCAAATAATTTTCAAAGGAATACGATATTGCCAGAGGAAATCCAACGCAAGATCTGGAGTGTCAAAACAGCTTTGGGAGACACACTCATATCCTTTGGCTGTCGATAAATTTCCAACATAATTTGAGTGGGACCAGAGCAAAGAATCGGGTTGGTCTGATAAAAAAATTCTTCCATATTCCAGACCCCGAATATAGCGATCCCAGTGAAGTTTCCATTCATTGCATAGATCTAAATCAGCTGCCGAATACCAATAAGAAGATGTCAGAGAGAGGAGATTTTTGGCCTGATTTAAAGTATATATTCCATAATCCTCTAGATACTCCCTTAAACCAATTGGCAGGATATAATTTGAGCCAAAACCAATCATTGGATCTACACCAACTCTAATAGAAGTTCCATTGCCCACTTTCCAAATCAATCCTTTTCCGATCCACAGCAGAGTTTCAACAAACCCTCTCCAAAGAATAGATACATTTCCAGCAACAAATTTTTTCTCTCTGAGCCAAGAATGAACAGATCTGTTCTTCAGATATTTAACAGTGATGAGCTTATTCCAGATACCTGATGAATTAAGCACCAGCCAGAAGCTTTTCATTCTTAAAGACAGGCTGAAACTAGGCAAATGCTTTATCCCCCAGCCTCCCTAATTAATCGGTCGAGCCAACAATTTCCAGTCTATGAGATGAAATTTGAATTTCTTTGATGAGGATCCCCATAGAAAGGAGAATATAATTTTCCTGAGCTTGTCAAGAATATAGACCGGAATGGGAAAAAGGGATAACCAGTATACAGGGATACTCGAGAGCACAAAACGAATGAGAACCAGTCGACCTCCTAAGGACAACATTCGATTGGTCCAATGGTCTACCCTTTTTTCAAATTTTGAGACAAGCCAGAACCAATCTTTAATCAAGTAACCAGATGGCTTCAAATAGCATCCCAGATAAAAAAAACCATTAGACAGAGAGTCAAATTTATAAGGAAAATGTCCAGCTAAAATCCGAAGAGTATCCTCAGTATCCTCATCCAGGTTATTGTGAAGGAAGCTGGATTTATTTATATTAATACTCATACCTGATGCTTCACATAAAGAATCCAGAATGTCCTTAAAAGCCTTCCATTCCTCCAAAGAAGCCCCATTTGAAGTTGTGTAAGTTATGGGTTTGAATTTTTTTATCCCCTATAGATTAGGCTACTCTATTGTTTTCACCAAGTTATTTCTTGGAAGAAAATAATAAAAATAATTTATGATTAAAAAAATTAGTAATTTTACAAAATGAATATTAATATTGAAATGGATTCTAACTCAAAAAAGGATAAATGAAAATTGATGTTTATGATGATGATATGTGATATTTTTAAGATGAAATAAACTGAAATTAAATATTATTTAAATTATAGTTTGTATTTTTCTATCTAAAATATTTTAAAAATATATTTATTATTAGTTTAATATATTACTTATAGGAATAATTTAGGTGGAAAAGTCAATACTTTATCTCAAAACCAATCATGCTATACCTAATTAACTTAAATTGTAGTTTTTATATTTAAATTATAGTTTTTATATTTAAATAGTATATAAATGAAAGTATGATTCTTTTTTATCTTAATAAGTCAATGATTTTAATGGTTTTTATGTCCCCGACAAGGGGATATATATGAATTGCTCATGTCTATTAATTGGGGGTTCATATGAGAATTTTTTGTGTTTTATAAAGTTTTTCCATAGTTTAATTTTTAGGTGTATTAAATAAATTTTTTTTAAAACTATTTTTTTGCATGTAGATTGGTTTGTGCAGGTGATGTTTCTCTAGGGTCTTGTGCCCCAAGACCTGGCGGTAGGCTCTCGTCAACAAAGTTTTAATACAACCACAATTTTAATGCAGCAATAATGGAGGATAACGATTACCTATTTTTAATATTTTCGACCAAAATTTTAATGCATCAATAATGAAGGATAAACATTACCTATTTTTTATTTTTTTGATCCTCGAACCTATCCATGAAGATAATTCCAGCATTGGAGGCCTTAGTATCAATGAAAAACCTTAAATTCAAACCTATGTCATCCTCCTTGCCATGCATGGAGACCAAGTGTCTTTCTCCATACAGATACATGTACCAAATCCACCTTGAGTGTCTTTCTCCATACAGATATGTGTACCAAATCCACCTTGAAGTTGTCCTCCTCCTTCCCTCCACCAGTTCATTATGTAAGAAGCTCATCTCTATTTGATTAAGTGTATCTATGGGAACTGGATTAAATCTATCCACCATAACTCGAAAAAGCTCATCTTTGTTTGATTAAGTGTATCTGTGGGAACTGGATTAAATCTATCCACCATAACTCGAAAATGAGGTGTCATTGCCATTCTACAATTTTTCTTTTTTTACTAGTAATAGCTACCTTAACTTTTCGAGGGGAAAGTGGGTTTCAAAGTACAGTGAAGAGGAAGAGCATTCGAGTGAACATGAAGAGAGGGAAGGCATATTTCTACTGGAGAAATCCAAGAAAATATTAAAGACAAAAACAGGTTAGCCTGCAAAGCCGAAAGAGGATGCAATGAAACGGCCTCATGATCTTCAAATAGTCTAACATGGAACCCAAGTCATTTTGTGTGCCTAGGTGCTGGATTCTGAGATGGTGTTCAATGTACTCAAAGGTATTAGGTTTGTTAGTTAGCCCAAATGATTCAATTTGCTACTTAACTAGTATCTGAATTTTTATATGTTTGTTTGTTTCTTTTGTGAGGTTAGGCAAAAGTTGGATGGGTTAGTAAGAGGGATTTCATCAAGAAAACCCTGAAAATTGGAGATGTGTACCGAATTCATGGCGGTCCCATGTTCTATTTGCTTAACTCAGGTGAAGGCCAGGGGCTTAATATCACCTGCAACCTGGACACTTCTTAAGCACCCGGAAGTTTTCAAGTTTCTCAACCCTGAAAATTTTGTTTTTTTGGTTAAAAAAATCCTTAGTGAGATCAATATAGTGGATGGTCAGCAATAAGCATCCCAAGTACAGTGCAAAATATACCTTACTATATATATCAAAACCCAAACACAGTGTATCGTTTGGATGTATCAAAACCCAAACACAGTGTAAAACATATACTTACAGTTTGATATATATGGAATAGGATATATACAGTTGAATGTATGAGGAATTGTATATATACCTAATACCCAAAATATAATAATGTTATATATACAACAACAGTGTACAAAAATCACTCACTTCTGGGTTCACTGCTTGCCTCGATAATCAAACCTCTGCAACGCATCTACACCTATTCACATGTGATACATCTACTGGCAAATGATGTTATTGTTAATGTTGTTTCTAACTTATTTGAATCTGTGGTAATTTTCAATCGTTCTTCGTGGCTGGCGGAGAGAACCCAGTGCCAGTACTCTCAGCATTCCACGATCATATTCTCAGTGTAGCATTCCATATATGTTGGTCCGAGTAAGTGTGAAAGTCAAACTTTTTCTGTCAAGCTCGTTTCACTATTTAAATTTTTTAGTAATTTTTATTCTGTCGTGCTTTACAAAATATGAATGAGTCAGGATTATAGTTAAAAATTAACATTTTTAAAACCGAATCTTGAAGCAAATTAAAATTAGGAAATATAACATATTGCAACTACTCAGGTTCCTGTTAAGGTATTTTTTTTTAAATCCTTCTCTGTCGTGCTTAAAAAAATATCGATATGGATGATAATTCATGTTTTCTTAAACCGAATCTTGACTGAAGTTTGATTCAACCTTCTGCAGACCTAAGTCCCGTTCCACGCTTGAGAATGAAGACTAAACCAACAGGCAAGTTAATATTCGGAAATCTTATAAGTTGCAACTACTCATGTTCCTCCTCCTCACACGGAAGCTCTCTAATTTTAATTTGTTTTGCTGGTTTAATTTTTATGTGGATATTCTTATCAATTCATTGTAGTTGAATATATTGTGCCACCCAAATAATTAGACTGTCATTAAGTTTGTATACATTTTTATAACCAGATCATTAAGTTGCTTTAGGAACTATTTATCATGACCGTTTAACTTAATCATAAATATGTGAATGCACAAAAGCAACATCTAACTGTGTCATATATGAGATAAAAATCTAATGTATAAATGTACAGTCAAAGGCAAGCGATGTTCATAAACTTAATGTATTATGCACAGCTTTCCATGGCATTCCAACACTTAAACTTACTGTGTTTGAAAACGATATGTTGGTCGAAGAAGCCATAGAATCGCTTCCAAATTTAATGATTCTACATAAAGATTCCTTTTAAAATCCAGTGGAAAAAACAGATCCTGTGGTCAAGGTGGAAAGTTGCCATCAACGGTGTTTTGATGTGAACCCTTTGCAGAAAATGGCGATAATGACAATGCAATGGTATTATCGCCCAACAACACCATAACAAATGACATTGTACTATTGAACGAAATGTCATTAAAGAAGGTTCATGATAAAAATGCCTTACAGTGTAAAAATACATTAATTAATTAAGGACTTTGTCATAAGTTAAAAAAAAAACTACTTAAACCTGGAAAACATCTTCAAAATTGAAAACTTCAATGAAAATGGTGCTAAATCCATGCAAGCATGCATGGATCTTAAACACATGACAAACAGGTATGATGCCATACTGTAGAGAGTTTAAAAAGTATTACTTACCTGTTTTCAGACTGCCCTTTACTATTTATTAATAAAAATACATTAATTAAGTAGCGATTTTTTCAGAATAAAAAACAGTGCTAATTATACTTCACAAACATCCTCAAAAATGAAAACCTGCAATGTTAATAGTGCCTGCATCCATGCAAAAATTTTAAAGACAGGACAACATTTAAATAAACTTCAAATACATCGAAAAAAGAAGGCAGGCCTTTGACTATTACAAAAGTCACAGAGCAAGCAAAACGGAAGTCCTTTCAAAATAATTTGAGTTGATATTTAAAATGAAATATGAATTGCACAATATGGTAATTACTATAGATTTATTTTAAACTTGTATTTATCAAGTACTAAGAGAGATTTCATTTATTAAGATGTAATTTTTTACATGCTCAAAATAAAATTACACTTCAAAAAATTGGATCTCTCTCCATGCTTGGTAGATCCTTGTTTAAAATTGATTTATATAATTTTTTAAACCAATATGAATTTTTTTAATAACTTTTTATTTGGTTTTAATTTTTTATTTTATAATCCTTTTTTTCAATTTTTAATTTTTTTTTAATGAGCTGACATAAAATTGATCTATGCCTTTTGTTAATAAACCAACATAAAATTTTTAATAATATACTAAAGTAACAACATCTCCCCACTAAAGCTGTAAAACACCTTCCTACTCTCAATACAAAAATATTTACACATTTTGTCTCCTTAAATTCTTTCTACACCGCCCCCCAATACTTGTTCCCAAATAAATAGACTTCGAGAAGGGCGATATCTGACTACACAAGGAATATGTGCAGTTAAAGTAACAACATCTCCCCCACTAAAGCTGTAAAACACCTTACTACTCTCAATACAAAAATAATTACACATTTTGTCTCCTTAAATTCTTTCTACACCGCCCCCCCAATACTTGTTCCCAAATAAATAGACTTCGAGAAGGGCAATATCTGACTACACAAAGAATATGTGCAGTTAGTAATTAGCACATCCAATTAAAAATGTCTTGAGAAACCGCTGCATAGAAGAGCTGGAAATCACTTATCCTTCAAGCTCTTTGTTCTCCATAGAAGAGCTGGAAATCACTTATCCTTCAAGCTCTTTGCTTCGGCAGTTGGATCATGAAGTGTTCCAAACATCCAGTCCATCCAAATTGTAAAATGGCCATAATTGTGTCTATATGTTGTGTGATGGATGGTATGATAACCGGCTCCCATAACAGGCTAAACTTTGCCATGTATGCAATCATGAATGTTGGTTGTCCAAATTCCCTCACAAAATAAAAGCATCTCATGAGCTAAAAAATGTGTTGGTATGAGAAATAAAACAATAGCATGGGGAATCGCCTGTAATATGCCGTCCAGAGGATGGAAATCCAATCCTGAAGAAAAACAAATTTAAAGTTAGAATCTGCAACTTAGGGATCAGATAAACCAGGTAATGCTCTCAAATTTTCTAGTTTACGTTCACAAAATAAGCCCTATGCACAATAGTTGGCAATAGTATATGAAATTATTAGCAATAGTGCTATTTAACAAAATGAATCAAACGGCAAGGTATCATTACCCGATATTCGACAATAAGATGTCACTTGATAGTAAGCAAACCAAAAAAAATGTGCAATGCCTATTGTATAAGACCATCTATGATACAAAAATGCAACAGTGGCTCATATACGAGGGGAATTATGATTTCTGAATTTAGAGTCTACTGTAAAAGATATTTGAATCTGGAATATTTTGCTGCAATGAAAAATCCAAACACTGCATATGCCCCTGCCTCGAAGGAAAATCCACCCTCTTTCCAGTTTGCAAGGTAATTAAAAGGATATACATAACCCTCTTTTCATATTGAAAAAACCAAACACTACAGATGCCCCTGCCTCGAAGGAAAATCTTTTCATATTGAAAGTCAGGAGAAGGTTGATGCACTTATGGCCTGTCACGTCTATGCAAATGGATTGTCATTTTAAAAAAGTCCTCGTACAAAAAGGTCACCATTTTTCGCCGACTTTTTCAACAGTCTACTTCATATCTTCAACCATGACGAACTTTGGAATGAAGAATCCTAAGAAGACATTACACCTAACTTTTGTATTGAGCTAGCGTTGTTGTTACTCTCTTCTATGGTTGGGAGGCATTGATTCTTCAAATATGTTTGGTCGAGATTCAAGTAAGTTTATCTTATGTTAAATCATAATTTAAGTTTATGACAACAATTTTCCTTTCTGTTAAAAAAGCATTTTTATTCCTTCCACCTGAAACAAAGTAATTGCAACGAGTATTATTGTTGCGCTGTAAATAATAATTTAGAATTTTTATATGAAACACAGTATATTCCTTAATTGTCCATCCACAGGAACTTGAATAAATTCATTCATGTCACTTATATATAGATAGATAGATTCTTTAATCTACTGAAATCTTGTGTTTTATATATTTATTTAAAACTTATAAAATCCTTCGCTTAAGGGAGGTTTAGATTCCATAAGACCTCAAAATCAAGAGTTTGTTATTTATTATTCGTTGACTTATGGTGGATATCATGGCCTTAGAAAGATCCCATGATTTTTGGAAAGCCTTAAATGTTTCTGTGAATATGAGTTAGATAAACAACAACCAAAACGCCCAGTATTCCAGCGATTTGGCTTGTTATTTTGATTAATTTTGTGTTTGGAAATTGTATTTTTGTAATTTTGTTATTTCAGTAATCATAAACATGTTTATTAGATTAAATGGACGATTCTGAAACTACCTAAATTATAAAAATCAAGATTTAAGTAACCAAAAATTCATATTTAATCATTATTGTGTTGCCCGATTCTAGATCGAAGGCATTTTGGTCCTGCTCCGTGCTCCTTGCTCCATTGAAAGTCCCATAATCGGTAGCCAAGTGACTCGATTGAGAACTTAAAGATTTCATGGGATCCTTCTTCCGAATCCAAGGCTATTGAAAAATGGTTTCACTCAGTTTTATTTTTCATTAATTGTTGTTGATAGACGGTCCGAAAGTTGACTTCGTTTATGTTTATAAAATGTTGAACTATTTGAAGATGTCTACATGTGATTGTGATAGTTATGGTCAATATACATATATATATAGTTCAATTGCTTTATTATGGAAAAGGTTATAGTCATTAATAATTAATATTATTGCAGTATGGGATGCCACTTAGGAAACAATGGACTTTTGTGCTTTATTGCATTCTTCAATGATATTGCAATTCTTTACACCTGCAACATTAAGGTTTAGTATCGTTAGAATACCTAGGGTAAACTTTAAATAGAAGTATGATCATAGATTTTGTTTAGACTTATATTTTAGAACGTGGACCAAACCTTAGGCTTGTTTTTGTTCCACTTTAGTTAATACCTTATTTTTGAGTTGTTGTTTTAACATTGATAAATTAGGCTTTGAACAATTTTCGCAGGATCAGAAAACTCGCCAAATTTTTGGTGCAAATGGTCTAGCTTACTCCAAAGGGATCTCCATCAGATAATTTAGTTGCAAGACGAAATCATCAGCACGACGAGTCTCGAGATTTATTGGATGCCATGCAAACACATATTGCTATGACGTTGCACTATCGAACGTTAAAGAACCTACTAAATGTTGGTAGAAACCTTTGGTGTAGAAGGGTGGTAGGGAGTTTATCGTGCAAAAGGGGCTTGATTGTACTATTGTTTTTAGAAATTAGAATGATTTACTAACATATGAGGGAAACACTGAAATACATAGTACCACACAAGAGAAACTTAAGTAATGAATATGCATTACATGGTACAAACTTTGTGCTACCTCTCATAGAAAGGAGGATTGTTAAGTCCCCATCAATATAGTTCATTATGGAGCAATGCTTCAATTCCATCAAACTTTTATTTCTTGCAAGTTTTAGTGGCATGGCCTTCAATATTGATTCTAACGTGTTATTTTAATAGTGTAAAAGGATTTTTAAATAATAATAAAAAATTGGTACTGGGGGAATCGGTAACTGGACAGTTCTGGTACTCGCGTGACACGGGGTCCATTCCTGTTGGCTGCCACTATAACCCCAAGTGCATCCACACAGCCCACAAGCATGGGGCATGGATAAGTTTGGGTGAGATTTGAACTTGAGACCTCCTTTACAACATTCCTTCATTTACATGGTACTTGCCAGTCAGTCTACACCCATGTGGGCGATTTTTAAATAAACTTAATACCTTCAAATATTTTTATTATACCTTCAAAAATATGCATATAAATGGAATAGAAATGAAACATGTGCACAAACATGATTGAAGGGCACTCACCTATAGCATTCATGGCCACGTGGTGGTAGCTTTGGCTCATGGTGAAAGTCCATCCTACACCATAGATGTCGCTAAATTGACCGAATACGATGTAGCGTGAAGCCCTGGGAAGCCTCTTCACCTCCAAATCTGGGCATCAACTTGCCCCAAACAGCTTAACCTAGAAAGCCATTTGGGGTTCTCTTAACCCTCAAAGTGATATGACCATTGGTGGGAGAAGTGATCCATCCCACACAAAGAAACAAGAGCGTATAATGCTACGAAAAGTGAACATCCCATGTGCCTTTATAGTGACATTGGCCATCTCAACAAACATCTTTAGCAACAACATGTGTACCTAGGCTACTAAGGCCTCTATTAGAACCATCTGCACAGGAGAAGTTGACCAAAGAAATATGGTGGGTCACACCAACCTGAACACCCTAATAACAATTGTCACTACTGCCCTTAAATTATGCAAATAACTCAAAATGATGCCCCCATCCTTCTTCACTACGAGGTCAACTACACAATACCGATGGATAAGTTGATCCAATGTCTACTAACCACCAAGAGTGGGATGGGTCTCCTACCAGCTCTTGGGAATAGGAAAACCCATAAAAAAATTAGATGTTAAGGCATTTGAGAGTCATCTTCTTGCCACCCATCATGAAGCATCCCTAGTGATGGTCCCACATCATCTGAAACTCCCTCAAAATCTTGGCACTCATTCTCAAAAGTGGGAAAAGAAATACTTCAACAACCCTTCTGCACATACCAAATAATTTGACTAAGTAAGACCACAATCCTTCCTTAGGCATGCTCTGGTTTTGAGTCAAACAAACATTATTTTACAAACAACCTTACGACAACTTTCAATTCTATATTTTTATATATAGTTTCCTCAAAATGTTATGATCATTTTGAGAGGAACAATAAGGATTCTTTGAGACGAAGAGTCATAACCACCCAGTGAATTTTCATGTGATAAAGTTCCAGATATAGTCCATGTTAATGTGAACGGCAACGGGATTACCAGGCCACTATTTCCAATGGAGTGCGTGGATTCGAAACAATGCTTTAGTTGACGGATGACGTCGTTTCTTTTGGTGTGAAGAAGAAAATGAACACAATATTTTCGGTAAATTTTGTAAACCTGTTGATCTGAATTGTAATAACTTACGGTCTGCATAGATTTTCGAGATTAAATGTGTTTATATATATATATATAAACAAGTGTTTTTTTCACTAAATAATGAATATTACTGTCTTGGCAACATTCTTCATACCGGAGCTTCATACGGTAGTGAACAATTAATAGGATATAACGCTGCTCGATACAGAACCATTCGACAAGGTAAATATACGTAGTGTCTGTCGAGAAACTATCAGTCCCAATTTAGCATATTTGGTTGACACAGGGAGGGGAGGGGCATTGACAGTCGTAATCATTTCTTATACACATAATAACAGTTACCTAGGTCTGTCCCTATGACTTGCAACTAGCACATTGAAATATTTTGGCATGCAAGTAAGCGACCATGGAAGGGCATAGAAGATGCAGGAAGGAGTGAGTGAGGCGAGTAAGAGAGTTGAGAGGGAGGGAAAAAGAGTTAGTGATTCTCCTTTTATTGGCTTGGAGTAGAAATATATAAAACAAATATTGTGATTTACCTTTTCTCTGAATGTCAATAAGGCTTGCTTGTTCTTATGGACATGCGCTTGACGGAAAGTTGCAAAGCGCAGAAGTGGATGAGTTTATCTATCACAAATCACTTTCCTACTGTGTACATTAATTGCATTAATTGCCTCACTAGTTCCCTCACAGATTTAATTTAATTGAAACAGGCAGGTAACGCTGAACAGTCTGGTTTCGAGATAAAGCGAATGCCCAATTTCCGATAGAAGGAAATTGAGCTATATGAATAAAAAATGAAGAGGACTAGATGAATTCTTATTTTGATCCTATGAAATGTTTGGAAGTAAGAAAATCAATTAGCACTAAGCAGAATTCAACCACCCCCTTATAGAAAAGAATTTTGTTCACTTTTCAGATAAGAAGTGCCCTCCTTTGATTTCAAATATAGAGCTAAATGAGCCTCTATTTATAGGAATTTTGTCCTAATAAGTTCCTTTTCTCCACTACACAAGAGCCGCAGTCCTCACAGGATCCATTCTCCAAGACATCGTAGCTACACACCTAAACATGGACAAAGTATTAGCAGGTCACCTCCACCTCGTTGTGATCTTCGTGCATGTGCTATTTTTACATTCAATGTCTTTAAATTTTTAATTCTAAATACTTTTTTGCTTAAAAGCTAAAAAAACACAATGCATGTAGATATCATACTAAATTAAATGAGTGGCAGATAGGATTGTCGCAAATTTTAGTCGAACAAGCTTTGAAAGTGTTTATGATTTTTTTTGTGTAGCGTTATACAACCTCGAGAATTTAATTTAATATGGACAAGATTTGTGTGTATTAATGGAGTTTGATCATCCTATTTCATTGTATTAAATAGAGTGAAATTTGATATCCCATTTTGTAAGTTAAGAAATGTTTATATAATGTTTTAATTTTAATATTTTTTTTATTTGAGGTTTAAATTTTAATTTTATCAATCATAATAATAGTTGATTTTTGTTTCTTCTGAAATAACAATTATAATAACTATATAACACATTGAATTTTAATAAATACTGTAATAGAATACCAACACCAATTTACTTAAGAAAGACCTGATCGTTAATAATTGGTATATGTACATTGAAACAAGAAAAATCCCCACAAAAAACTAAAATCCCCTTATTTTTTATATTTTGCTTATTGCAGAAGTCCCATTGGTAGATATCGACATGGAAGTCGAAGCTAAATACTGTCAGAAGCATTTTCTCTTAGATTGAGATGAATTGTTTTACGACATGATGTGTATTATATTGTCCTTTAATGGGTTGGATCTTTGGAGAATGAAAATATGGACAATATTCAGTCTACATGCAGCTGCTTTGTTGGATATTTGGCAGTTTTGTTATCACACCTGGCACATTGTTTATTAGTTATCAGCTCGTTCCTAACTAAATGGCTCGACAGAAAATGATAATAGAAAGCTTTTAAAAATAATTTAAATTTTAATATTCATACAACATTACATCAAAATTAACATCACTCTTAAAATTATTCACAATTCTAACATCTTATCCTACTCATAAAAATTCATGCCGTAAAATTATAACTCTTCATCAAGCAACCCAATTATAATTCATGCCGTATGAGAGTTATAATTCATTGTTTATTAGTTATCAACCTCGACATCTTATAGTTCATGCCGTAAACTTATAACTCTTCTTGGGTATCCACTGTAGATGGTCTCATCAGCTTCCTGCTATTTGGATAAGTTTCTTTCCTGTTTTTTCCTTTCGTTTTTTATTTGAACATTAATATTTTATAATGACAGAAATATGGGAGTTCATGGGACGCACATTATTTTGTTGTGTTAGTAATGATTTATTAGCTAAAATGATAATTGTAGGGGATTATTCTTGCTTGACTTGAATACAATAAAATTTAGTATTGTTGCACAAGTATGTGCATATGCTTTCTTCTCTCTCCACAAATTCCTTGAAAAAGAAAATTAAATTGGGCTTGCAATGAAAATGATGATAGAAATCTTTTAAACATAATTTAAATTTTACTATTCATACAAAATTATATCAAAACTAATATCACTCCTAAAATTATTCACAATTTTAACATCTTTTCCTACTCATAAAAAATATCCAAATATTAAATACCACAACACACTATAATCTTATAAAAGACCTCAATCACCCAAACATCACTAATACCAAATTATTCACAATTCTAACATCTTATCCTACTCATAAAAAATATCCAAATATTAAATACCACAATATAACATTATGACACAATATAATCTTATAAAAAACTTCAACTACCCACATCACCAACTATCACATTCAATAATTAGCTCTAAATGCTCTTGCAACTAACTATCACATTCAAGAATTAACTCTAAATGCTCTTGCAACTAACCATCACATTCAAGAATGAACTCTAAATGCTCTTGTAACACCAAGTAGCAATGTCGGGGACATTACCACCTCGTGGCTCTTGTATTAGAGTATGATTCATTGTTCTAATAAGTCAATGTTTTTATAAGAGTAATTGAATACATGATCATTGTTAAAAGTTGGGTAAGATAAATTGGGATGAAATATTATCAATCGTTGATTCCTTTAATAAAATAAATATATAAATAATTTTTTTTTAAAAGTAAAATAAAAAGTATGATAATTATTATGATTATGATATGTATCATCTTTTAAGATTAAATAAATTCAAATTAAATACTTTAGATTGTGGTGGTTTTAGTAAATCAATGATTATGGGAAAGTAATTGAATTATAATATTGAGTAAAAAAAATAGGATGAAATATTATTTATTTTTAATTTTATTTATATAATAAATATTGGAAAATAAGGTATCCAATGAGAGGAAGAGCCACAATACCATTTGAAATTTTTGAGCTTTTGATGGTGTCCTTTGGAGAGGTTTCTAGGGTTTAGTAGCGTTGGGAGTCCAACACTTTGAATAGATGTATGAGAAATTAGTGGCTCCAAATATCATTGAGATTGTCAATTTTCACTCTTACTTTCCTCAGATGATTATGTCAAATGATAATATAAATCTATTTGAACCAGACCCTTTAGTGGAAATGGAAAATTTTATGCATAATTTCAAAAAGGATAAAAGTCCAAGCCTGGATGGCTGGATGATTGAACTTTTCATTGTATTTTTTTACTTGATGGGGTCGGACCTATTAAGGAGGTTCGACAAACCAGTAAATTCCTTTCAACTCTAAAATGAAATCTTCATTACATTTATCCCAAAAATTAGATACCCTAGAAATTTTTGGGGATTTGCAAGCAATTTCCTTGTGCAATACTTTTTATAACTTGGCCATAGCTAAGATTTTGACAAAGAGGATGAAACATATGCTATCAACCTATATTTCTCCTGAGAAATTTGGCCTCCTTAAGGGACACTAGATCCATGGTGTTATTGGAATTTCTCATGAGTGTATTAAAACCATCAAGGTGAAGAAAATATCGTACAATGCTCACAAAATTGTATCTGTCAAAGGCCTACGATAGGACTTGTTGGCTCTATCTTCAAATTTTTTTGATCCACTTGAGATTCTCTCTATATATTGTTAACTGGATTATGGGATGTTGTATTTTTACCTCTTGCACGATCCTTATAATGATGATGTTTTCCCCAGTATGAAATATCCAGAAGACATTCATTATGAATGGGGCTTGGAGTAATCTATTATATGATAAATGATTATTATTGAATTGGAAAGATCTAAGGAGTGGCTGGGACTTCATAGTGGGTCTATTCAACATTCGGACTTTATGTATGAATAGACGAGCATATGAGGACAAAAATAACATAATAATCATGAAGAACATTTTTAAGAAAGACGAAAAATATGATAATAAATGGTCAACAAGTGAATTGACAATGAAGTGCTCAAACTAGCAAGTCATCCTCGAAGATAAAATGAAATGTGAAGATAAAAAAGTGCAAGCTGGCCCAAAAGTGAAATTCAAGTGATTTGAAGTTTATAAATAAGAAACAACTAAACATTTCATTTTGACATATTACAACAATACATCATCCTCTCTCTCTAGTGTGCAATTTTAGCTTGGCATAGTGAAATATCAAGGATAAATTTTTTTGGGTTACTTATCATCTCTATAAGTGTTCGAGTACACAGGGTACTCCCAAAAGAACGAACACATAGAGAAACCACTTCACACAAACATATCACAGATCAATACACCGATGTTTGTCACGTGTTTAAAACCCTCGAGAGGGAAATAGTCCATGGCCCCAGCCAAATAGCTACTTGGAGCAATTTATTATGGAAAAGAAGAAAGTTACATATGAGCTTCTCATAATCGATCAACTAGCCAAGGACCCTCCATGCTCTTTAAATAGAGATCATGGACCAATCGGGTATTAAGCCATAGATTAATGGTAGGTATGATCTAAGAGAAGTTGAACCGTCGGATCACTTTAAGTCTAGAACATATCGTGACCGTCGGATTATAATATTTACAAATGCATACTAATGCATACTAAAGAAACACACTTTACCTAACGGATATATTACACAAGTTGGATCTTAACTAACACCTAAGTGTCTAAATATCCTAACACCCCCCCTTAAGAAAAACTTGGGATAGGATTGAAGGATTTACAAAAGTGACACTATTAGGAGAAAGAAGGAGGGATTAGAGCATATCCCCCCTTAAGGACACATTCCTGAACTCCTAACATAGATCGAACTTTAGAAAACTTCGCTTCTGTAAGAGACTTGGTGAAGATGTCTGCAACTTGATCATCTGTAGGGCAATAGAGCATTTCAAGAATACGATCATGAACAAGATTTCTGATGAAGTGCATGTGTAGCTCAATGTGTTTTCTACGTTGATGTAGAAATGGATCTTTGGCAAGCTTGATGGCACTTTAAGTGTCGCACCAAACTGGAGTAGGCTGCTGCTGCTCGAATCCAAACTATGAAAGGATCTTCCGAAGCCATAAAGCTTCCTGACTGGCATTAATTGCGGCTCGATATTCTGCTTCTGCTGAAGAAAGAGCAAGGGCTTGTTGTTTCTTACAAGCCCAAGTGACAGGTCCAAACCCTAGACTGAAAACATAGCCTACAGTAGAATTTTGAACATCAAGATCACCGGCCCAATCTGAATCAGTGAAACCAACCAACAAAGGTTTCCCCCCTATACTGTAATGAATTCCAAACTGAATTGTACCTTGAATATATCGAAGTATTCTTTTTTCTTCTTTCTAGTGACTTTCATGAGGTGTTTGCATATAACGGGAAACATGACAAACGACAAAGGAAAGGTCGGGACGAGAATAAGTCAAGTATAAGAAACTACCAACAAGCTGACGATACAAGGTGGCATCTACTTCAGGGGAAGTACAAGTGGTAGAAATTTTTACTCCAGACTGGAAGGGAGAAGGGGCTAGTTTACAATCTTCCATGTGAAAGCAACGAAGAAGGTCACAAGCATACTTAGACTAGGAAAGAAAGATTCCTTCTTTGGTTTGCAAGACTTGGAGACCAAGAAAATAATGCAAGTTTCCTAAGTCTGACATTTCAAAGTTTTGCTTAAGACTGGATTTCACATGGGTTAAAATTTTAGGGTCAATACCAGTAAGGATAAGATCATCAACATAAAGAATAAGTATGATCAGATGGTTTCCAACTTTCTTGGTATAGACATTGGGGTCAGAATGGCATCTAGAAAAACTAGTGTCAAGGAGAAAGCTATCCATTTTGGCATACCAAGATCTAGGAGCTTTCTTAAGGCCATATAAGGATTTCTTAATGAGACAGACAAGGCTAGAGTTATCCTGAACATATCCAGGAGGTTGTTCCATGTAAATTTCCTCCTGTAAATCACCATGTAAAAAGGTAGACTTGACATCCATTTAATGGAATTCCCAGTTATGTAAGGCTGCAAGGGAAAGAACAAGGCATATGGAGTTCATTTTTGCGACAGGAGAAGAGGTTTCATTGAAGTCAATCCTTTTAACTTGGGAAAAACCTTTGGCAACTAACATTGCCTTAAGTCTTTCAACACTTCCATCTGATGCATACTTACTTCTGTAGACCCATTTACATCTGACAAGTTTTCTTTCTTTTGGAAGAGGAACAAGATTCCAAGTATCGTTTGCCATTAAGGAACGATATTCTTCATCCATAGCTGCATCCCAATCTGAAGCTTCTGCAAAAGTTTCTGGATCATGATTCTCAAAAACTTGAGCCAAAAGAGAAGTGGCTTGCTAAAATTGAGAACGTGTTTGATGTTGATCTCTAGTATCACTTGCAAGATCAATAGTTACTTCACATGGTGAACAGTCGACCCATCGAGGAAGCATTGGTGCTGGTGCAACTAGAGTAACATGAGTAAGAGCAGGTGGATTTTCATCCTCACTATCATCATCAGAAACTAGAGTTGGAAACTTGTTAAGCAAGTTGGAAGAAGAAGAAGGCACATTCCTCGAATTAGGATCGTAGACCAAAGATGGCACACTCGCCAAGTTAGGCTCGCAGGCCAAGAGATTTTCATCAAATTTAACATCTCTTCTAATGATTATATCATGAGAATGTGGATGAAGAAGTCTATAACCTTTTACATCTTCAAAATATCCAACAAATATGCACTTTTCACTTTTAGGATGCAATGCTTTCCGTTTTTCATCCAGAATGTGATCCCATGCTTCACAACCAAACACACGGAAGTGACTTACATCTAGTTTAATTTTACTCCGTGATTCTTTCGGTGTTATACCTTGTAAAAATTTAGTTGGTGTGTGATTAACTATGTAATTTGCACAATTTATGGCCTCAACCCAATATTGAAGACTTAGTCCCTTATATTGGATCATACAATTAGCCATTTCTTTTAAAGTGCAGTTCTTCCATTCAGCTACACCATTTTGCTATGGTGTATATGGAACAATGTGTTGTTGTTGGATTCCTTGTTCAGTGCAGAAAGTAGTGAACTTTTTTGCTAACATATTCTCCTCAATTGTCAAATCTTAACTTAATAATTTGATGACCATATTGTTTTCAACAAGGGCCTTGTAGGCCAAGGACATGTTAAATATTTGGCTCTTAAGTTTTAGGAATTAAACCCAAGTGTGTCTGGAGTAGTCATCAATGAAAGTTAAGAAATAATTGAAACCAGAAAAGGAAGCAGATGGAAGAGGACCACACAAGTCACTATGCACAAGCTCCAAGGGAACCGAGGCGTGCCAAGAGGCACGTTTGTCAAAACTGTCCCGATGATATTTTTCGAGTACACAACCAGAACAAACACCATCCTTACAAGATACCATCGGAATACTAGTCACCATATTTTCTTTACATAGTTGTTGCAATGAGCGATAATTTAAGTGAACAAATCGTTCATGCCAAAGTTTGCTCAAGTTATCACTATGAACAACAAAAACTGAAGGAAAAGGTGATGACCCAAAGTTGTTAAATTTGTACAAACTGGTAATATCATCAACAGTTCTAGTAGCAAGGACATTTTGAGGATTTTTAAAATCCTTGATTACAACTAGTGAGGTGTAAACGTCACAGTTTTACCTTCACCTGAATGAGTAATTTGATAGACTAATAACAAATTGTAGGAAACTTTTGGAACACATAGTACATCACTGAAATGACCATTTTCTACTGGAACTGTTCTAGATCCTACAACACTTAGAGATCTATCATCACCAACAAATATTTGTTTGGTGTTACATTCATGCATAGTAGAAAAGATGGCTTGATCCTTAGCCATATGATAAGATGATCCAAAATCAATGAGCCATTCATTTGAAGTAGAAGAAGAAGATGCAGTATAAGAGTAACCAGAAGCACAAAGTGCATGGCCATGAGAGGTAGATTCTGAATATGAATCTAGGCTGATGTGGTGCTTCTTCATTGCTGCTTCCAAGGATGCCATCTTCTTGAAACACTTAGCCTTTCATCATGATTATATTTCCCACAAAAATTGCAATGACGCTCAGTCTTATTTCCTTTTGGCTTGGATCCTTTGTCATTTCTTAAAGGAGGAGCTAACTGAGAGGGTTTGGGACACTTGTTTGGCTTATTATTGCGAAAATTATGTTTCTTGGGAGGCTTGGACTTTTCTTTCTATTGGGACAATAAGGCTTTCTCAAGTGTATTTGCATTGTTACTTATTCCAAGATGAAAGAGCTTATCTTGCTCTCTAATTAAGGAATTACAAAAGGATTCAATACTAAGCTCTTGATAGTTAGCCGCATTCAAGGATTCTTTCATGGAGTAAAATGTAGATACAAAAACAGAATATGCAGGTCCAAGTTTGGAAAGAATATGATAAATACATTGTTTTTCTTCTTTCTTAATCTTGCATTCTTCACATAAGAGTCTAAGAGTTTTATACTTAAATAAATAGTCTTGAATGCATGAAAAATCACTTGGATTCAAAGAAATCAACTCATTCTCAAGTTGATGACCTCGAATTTCATTATGTTTACCAAAAACAAATTCCAACTTTTCCCAAGATTTATCAGGTGCATCAATTCTAGATATGTGGAATCACAAATCAGTAAAGATTGACATCCCAATCAATCCTCGAGCTTCATCACATTTTTTTCCCCATTTTATTTTCTTATCATCATTAGTGGGTTTTGTTTCTTACCCTGAGGTAATTCTAAAAAGTCCCCTACTTCGTAGAACATCCTCCATACGAGATTTCAATGAGAAATAGTTAGAACTGGTAAGTATAATATCACAAGGGCAGCCATACAGTAAAATAATGGTTGAAAGAATTGAAACTAACTGTCTGGATGCAAAGAGATCGAAAAATTAGGCTGTTTAAAAAAAAAACGGCACTGAAAAATGATTCTAGATGATGAAGTTATGCTTGATCAAAGAAAATGTTGAAGATGTCCCCAATAGTGATGTGGTAGATATTAACTTGACCAACTAAAAAAAAGAACCCCCTTCTTCCCAAGATGAACCTTTGACAATCACTTACAAGAAAGTTGTTTTTTAAGTGAATCACTTTTGTAAAATAAGTGATGTTCACTTTTACAATAACGTTACTTTTAAATAGTGCGGCAATAAATTAAAAGACTTAAGTGACTCACTTTTTATTTTATTTTATTTAAGTGAGATGCACTTTTACCATAAAGTAACTTGAAAATAGAAATTGCATGCACTAAAAAGTAAATTAATAAGACTTGAACTCAAGACCTGCTAATGAATAAATCAACTTTGAACCAAGTGAGCTAAGTTTAAAATGTACGCAAAAGAATGGAAATATGAAGGGGGCCTTTTTTTCTACTCTTCTCTCTCGTTCTCTGTGCTTGCCTTTTTTTTCCTACAAATCACAAAAACAAAAAAACAAAAACAAATTTTTTTCCACACTATGAGTGGGGTTAGATCTTGGTTAGCTTATCCGGAAAGTTTACATTTTCAAGTTTTCTCATTGTTTCTGATTCCCCATGATCACACAAGGTGCACAACAAAGAGCATACGTAGCCGAGAAGACAAAAAAAAAACTTTCCCTTACTGTTTCTAATTCGTCCCAATCGCGCAAGGTGCACGGAAAAGAGAATATGCAGCCAGGGAAGGCAATAGTCTGAGACTAAAGCAATAAATATCTAATAATAAAACTGCTAAAATATGAGAGATTTAAAAAAAAGTAAAACAAATCCGTCACTGTAACATTATACCTTCAGATTTGTCGAAATGGGTGTTTCTGGATCAAATGGAAACGATTTTCAATGAAACAAAAAATATTTCTCAATGAAAATGACACTCTGAATGCAATGGAACAGATCCCATAGGACACATATGCACAAAAAATCTAGAACCAGAAACCCTTTCAAAGTTTCGGCAACACCAGTTTCAGATCTTGATCAAAACCGGAAGCGGCTCTTCATAAACGCTCTGATACCATGTTCAGGTACACAGGGTACTCCCAAAATACCGAAAACCTAGAGCAACCACTACACACAAATAGATCACAGATCAATACATCGATGTTTGTCACGTGGTTAAAACCCTCGAGAGGGAAACAGTCCACGACCCCAGCCAAATAGCTACTTGGAGCAATTTATTATGCAAAAGAAGAAAGTTACATATGAGCTTCTCATAATAGATCAAATAGACAAGGACCCTCCATGCTCTTTAAATAGATATCATGGACCAATCGGGTGTTAAGCCACTGATCAATGGTAGGTATGATCTAAGAGAAGTTGAATCGTCGGATCACTTTATGTCTAGAACATATCGTGACCGTTGGATTAAAATATTTACAAATGCATACTAATGCATAGTAAATAAACACACTTTACCTAACGGATATATTACACAAGTTGATCTTAACTAACTCCTAAGTGTCTAAATATCCTAACAATAAGTTCTTCCTCGACCTGCTAGGGTTTCTTGTGAAGAAGTGCACATCCTCTATGCCATTGGGTTTTCTCTATGTAGATGAAAATGTTTGACATGCCCTTGTGAATTAGGGTTGTTCATGTTGTGATTATTGTACTCTTACCATCGGAAAGGTATTCTTAAGACAATTTGTTGAGTTTTCTCCCTATTAGGTTTCCTAGGGTGAAATCTTCATGTCTACTATGCATGGTTATCTTGCAATGATCTTTGTATATTTTCGTTGCAAGTGTGTGTTGAAATTTCAGTGTATAATTATGCAATGATAAAAGTGGGATGATAATCATTAGGACATAATTATCAATGTCTAAAATTTTACTGCTAAGTTATAAAATTCAACATATAAAACATTCAGCATCTCTGTTATTTACTCACAAATGGATTCATTCAATACTGCTAAGTTATAAAATTATGCATGGTATCAGAGCAGTATTGAAAGAATCCATTACAAGAGTTTATGTCCTAAGTCTAAAATCTAGGTATTCCAAGTTTGGGCACTTAGGACCACAGATTGGAATTTAAATTAGTGCTATGAAACACGCCTTAGTATGGCACATTTATCTATGGGGGTCTGAAAAAAAAAGTAGTCCCCAAAAACATTAGGCCCAAAAAAATAGGGTCTGCTATCCCTAAAGTTGAACCTAGACTACTAAAGTTCAAGCTTAGAGAAATCTTAATAATAAAATAAAAGAAGGACTGAAAATAAAGTTTATTGACAATGCTGGTAGGTAATCAAACAACATGAAAATCAATGAAATATATAATTCATAAAACTGCAAAGCATATAATCTAATATAAAATCCAATTACAGAAAAATTCCATGAGTATGAATTTATGAAAAAAATAAACAAGTTCTGCAACAAAGTTTAAAGGTAGTTACATATGACACATAAAAATTATGATATGGATTAATATGACCACTCACGGAATAAAATCATGAACACATGTAAATCATTATTAAAGTAAAACAGGCTCATTCGGTCATAACCATTTCAAAGCAATATTTTTGAATTAAAGATATGAGTAACTATATGCCTTACAGTTCAAAACACCAGTTTGATCTCCATATATGATTCCAACGCCTTTTACTTCTCACTACTATCTATTATATACAAAATTCTTCAAAGTTTGAAACAATTTTAAGATCCTATTTTCATGGATCGATCTTCTCAAAAATAGTAAAGTATTTAAACCTTAACTTTCAAACTTAGACAAGTGTAATCAAAATAAAACAAGACTATCTATTGCTAGTTTTTTACTTTCTAATCATTTATGAACCAACTATTCTAAATCCTTGACATCTAAATACTTTTGGAAGCTTCTGCTATGACAGTCAAATCACTCAGAATGTGGGATCTCTTTTGTAACCTGGCATATTCAGCATATTTGTTCTCCATTCGATTCTGTGATTCCTTATTCTATATCTTCATTTGTTCATACTATTTCTGAATGGCCCTTTTCTCCTTTAAGATGTCTTTGGATATGAGAAAAATATTTTGATAATCAGTCTCCTTCTCTTCCAAATCTTCTCGTAATATTTTGTTGGCAGTCATCAGATTTTCATTTATGTTTTGAAGAAATTTAGTCTGCTCCTTGTAAGACTGTAAAGACTTCTTGATTTGATTTAATTCTGGCACTACTTCAGTTTCTTTTATATCCATAAAAACTTCATCTTCTTGCAAATACTTCGAAACTGATCTATTTTCATTCTCATAATAAGCTTGTTTATTTATGCAAAATCTCTCAGGTATACACCCTGCATTCCCTTGAAGATCTATGAAATTCTCATTTTCTGAAAAGTGCCAATCCCTTGCTACCTGTATGTTTTATTCACTAAAAGAATCATTCACAACAACAAGTTTTCCAAATGCTTCATTTCTACTTCCAACTTGCTCCTTAACCTAGTCCTTGGCTTTAAATTAAGATCTTTTGCATTTAGGGTTTGAACTTGTTCTTCTTCCTTCAAACTTGATTTTTTTATAGTAATGCTAAAACTATTAGGGTTCTTTAGATCTTCTTTCACCTGCATAACCATTTTTTCACTTGTAGCTGAAACTTCTAGAAATAAACCATTTGCAACATTAGGTTCTTCTGTGAGATATTTACCTTCATCTGTAACCTGCTTGGTCTGCTCTACGAACTTCTTTTTCTGCTGACTCGCATCCTCTGTCTTCTTGTATGAACTTTTTGAATTTTTTCCCTTTTCTTTAAATCTTTCTTCAAACCATGATTCAAGGAGAAAACTATCCCAATTCCATGCATCTTTATTCAAATGAGAAATTACCAACAATTTAATCAAACCCTAATGAAAAATGGAATGTGCAGTATGTTATGGATGGGTCTGAACTCATGTAACCATTCTTTGTATGCTTTTCAACAAATAAAATGGTAAATCAACCTTTGTACTTCCATTGAGATGCATTAATAGTTGCAAATGACACTTAGGTATTCTATCATAACGACCCTCATAGGTTATGTAATTCTACACCATTTCTAATGGAATATTCCAATTTGGTTTGATCTTACTTACATGAATACCATTTTTCCAATTTAGCTTCTCAAACCCTGGTAGCAAAAATTCACTATAATTACCTTGAAATTATTGCTGTTTAAACCATTTTTCTCCCTGTGCTGGAACACCAATTTCTTCTGCAATATATTCTTCATCAACTGTAACCTTTAAATTTTTAAAATACACAACTCCATCTCTATAATTCCTTTTAAAATCTCAGGTCACTTGAATGTTATAACCCTGCAATCTCTCACAGAAAGAAAACTATCCAATATCTCTCATTAATTGCGCTGATCTTGGAAACTACATAATCCACTGTATATTGTCTAGTTCGAGCCTCCAAATCAGACCTCCAAGCTTCTTCTTCACCATGCTGCATGAGCTTTCTACCCTCGATATTTCGACGATTCCATAAAATGTAGCTCAAAACAGAGTTAAGCAGGTTAAGCTAATGAATGACAAGACATTACAGGGTAACATAAAAATTTAATAATATCTATCCATCATGTTTGATGATGTTGATTCCTGTGGGTACGACCTTGAAATGATAACAACACCTATGGGAACTTGGTGACTGCCACGATTCAAATGGTCCATGCATATACTGTATATGCTTTAAAACATAAGCATAATTTATTAAACCAATGGTACAAGATCTTGCCACCCGTATCCATCAACAATTACACACATCTTATCACCGGAAACTTAATTACCATAACATTTTAATATATGCTGCCAGGATTCAATTCACTAATCAAATGAACAATATGAATGTTCTAAGCATGATACATTATTTACCATAACATTTTATCAAGAAATAAGACCCATTTTTGAAAATCAATATGAACAACAAGCCTTGTTTTATTTTAATAAATGAAATATTCAAACCAAAAACAAGCTAAGGTAAAAATTAAAAGAAAACAAACAAGGAGTCTAAAGGAAAACTAAGTTGGACAACTAGAGGTCACTATACAAGGTTTGACATTTTAAAGTAAATCTAGAAAATATTAGGGTTTGAAAAATTAGGCCCAAAAATATGGTCTAAAAAAATAGGACCAAAAAATTAGGGTCCAATAAAGAAGGAATGGAAAAATAGTGTTCGGAAAAGTAGGTCCAAAAATTACAAACTTGGAGATTACAAAATGGGGTTTCATTTTGTGTAAATTTCAAGCAATAATTTATGGTATTGATAGTGACGTAACAAGAAGATATGAAGTGGTTGTTAAAATACAGATTTGATGAAGAATACATATAAACTTTAGAAAGAGTAATTCTAAGTAGTCTAGAGCTTCAACATGAAGATGTTTTGCAGAAGATGTATACTTGACAATGTCAAGTGAAATAACTCCCAAATTCATTTTATTTCTCCATAGAATGCCTTTATTTATACATCTATGATGACTCTTGGGATCACACATCCGAGAGTCTCTTCATATTCCAAATATTTACAATAACGTATAATCTCGATGGATTATATTCCAACAATCCCCCCCTTAATCCGAAGGGGTGTTAGTAAGTCCGAGCATGTTTCTGAATCTTTCAAACTTTTCTCATCCAAGCGCTTCGGTGAAGATGTCTGCAACTTGATCATTTGTGGAACAATGTTGAAGATGGACTGTCTTTACCTCTACATGATGTCGAATCAAATGATACTTTGTGTTGATGTGTTTGGTTCGATCATGGAATCTAGGATTCTTAGCCAGCTTGATTGCAGAAGTATTGTCGATCAATAATGGAGTGGAGTTCTCTTGTTTTTCTTGCAAATCTTCAAGTATCTTCCTGAGCCATACTATTTCTTTCGTTGCTTTAGCTGCAGCCACATATTCTGCTTCTGTTGTTGAATCTTCCGGAACTAACTATTTGCGTGATCTCCATGAGACAGCTGCTGATCCAAGACTCATAGTGTATCCAGAAGTTGATACTCCTGTCTCCTTATCGCCATCAAAATCTGAGTCTGAGTACCCAATAAGTTTGAAGTCATCCACCTTAGAGTACTTGAGTCCCCTTCAAGTATCTTAGAACTCTTTTTGCAGCTGACCAGTGTCCTTCACAAGGTTTATGCATGAACCTTGAAAGTATGCCAACAACATAAGAAATATCTGTTCTAGTTGTTGTAAGGTAGATAAGTCTTCCTAAAAGTTGTCGATACTTGGTCGCATCCTCAAATTCTTTTCCTTCGCTTGATGTGAGCTTCATTTTCTGTTCCATTGGAGTAGAGATAGGGTTGCATTCTGTCATGCAAAATTTGTCTAGTAGTTCTCCAACATATTTTTTCTGAGATAGGAATATGTACTTAGGACATTGAGTGACTTCAATTCCTAAGTAATAGTGGAGATGTCCCATATCTGTCATTTCAAATATCTTTTTCAAATATTTCTTTATGGATGCTATATAGCTCTCATTGTTCCCTGTCATCAAAAGATCATCTACGTACACCACAAGATACACAACAGATCTTCCAACTTTCTTTATAAACAATGTTGCATCATCAAGATCAAAATGTTCGAAATTTAACTTCAAAATATGCTCA